>QNGE01000243.1:323065-351153 GCA_008508345.1 Paragonimus westermani
TATATAAGACAACGGTGAGGGCCGTATTACTTTACGGCAGCGAAACCTGGCCGCTCAGGGTAGAAGACGTGAACCGTCTTCAAGTATTTGACCACCGATGTCTGCGTTCAGTCGCTCGTGTCGGGTGGCACCAGCGCGTAAGTAACGAAGAGGTTAGAAAGTGGGTGTTTGGTAGTGATTGTCAAACGAGTTCTTCTGTTCAATCTCTACGTTTGCACAAGCTTAAATAGAATTAGGTCATGTATTGAGGATGCCAGCTAGTCGTCTTCCACACCGAGCACTGTTCGCTTACACTGCGACCGACTGGTGTAAGGTGCGAGGGCGTAGAGAAATGAAGTCGTTCACGAAGGGATTGGCAACTGTGGGTCGTGTTCGTCTCCGGGGCTGGGGTCCTCGCGACTCACAGAGTCGGTGGTTGGAGGCTCTAGGTGAGGTGGCGGCTGATCGATCTCAGTGGCGTGAATGTTGTCGTTGTTCGTCCGAGTTTTCTGTTAAGTGAGTGGATTTAATGACGCGGGGCAGTGAGAGACTTAAGGAAGCTGTCTCGCTGATGACGCCTTACTCTCACTTGCAGCTCGGTTGTTTGTTTGCAAGGTGTAGGCACCTTGTTGAAAGTTTGAATATGGATGTAGTTATTTTAGGTAGTTAGGTCCCTTCCCGTCCCCTTTTTATTCCTTCTCTCTCTTCCAATACAGGGTTTGTTTTTTCTTCATGGCTGTGTGGCAGTTAAGCATTGGTGAACCACCGATGTATTGCCGTCTATGATGATGATGCTTGGCAGGTTCTGTTAGGGTCAGTTCTAGACGCATTCGGATCTGGCCGCTCTCCTCCGGTCGATATCTGGTTCTGATATAGTCTCTCTGGCCGGAGACATGAACGCCGCTTTGGTGAGGCCGAATCTCGTCTAGGTTGCAGGATTGGGATAGCATCATATCGCTCACACAGTGGCGGGCGACTGTTGCAGCTGTGCGCTGAGCGTAGGCTGTTTTTAGCCAGCACTAGTTTTAGGCACCGTGCGCGTCATTGCTATACTTGGTGCTCTCCCTCGCTGAATCAGACCTGGTCTCAGATAGACCACGTAGCTGTTAGTTATAGGTGGCGGGGTTCCATTCAGGACTCTCGTTCGTATTAGAGCACTTACCTAGATTCAGATCATGCGCTGGTACGTTGTCGTTTCGTACTCACGTTTGCTGAGCAACGACCCCACCGACAGGAACGAGTGGCTGTTGAGAAACAGACGATACCGTCGAGAAAGCATAAGTATCAAAGCAGCTTAGAAATTTGCCCTAGTAATTCTCACTCGGAAGATCCTGATTGCTGCTGAACCCAGATCACACAGGCCATTCGTGAAGCAGGTACATTAGCATGCTGCAGGGGGTACATGGAATGAACAAACATTGTATCTTGGAGAAATCCCTGGAATTGTTAGAAGCCAGACGGAACATCCCTCCTGGCAGTTCAAAAACAAGTCTAGAAGAGATGTCCGTAGGAAACTGAAACGTAGCCTGAAGGCTGATCCTGAGGCTTGGTTATTGGGGAAAGTTAAGGGAATGGAGACAGCTTTTGCTTCAGGAAACACTGACAAACTGTTTAAGCTTATCCGTGCCACTGGTCCCAGGTAACCATCTGTCAGTGAAGCTATCAGCGAGACAGATGGTACACTCACTTTTAATAAGTTCAGAAGGTCAGAGCGATGGGTTGAACACCTTGAGGGTCAACTAAACTGGTCTCCTGCTTCTACTGAGTTGACACCACAATCTTGTAATATAGTGCCCTGGTCGGTAGACTTGGAACCACTCACTGGGACTGAGGTCCGCAATTGCATTGCGGCTCTCAGGCGTAATAAGGCTGCTGGTCTAGATGGCCTTATGCCGGCACTTTTCAAAAAGGCGTTAGTAGAGGCTTTGACGCATTTGTTTCAACTTGTGTGGACGACGGAAACCATCCCCCCGAGTTGGGGTCACTCGATAGTAGTTCCTATATTCAAGAAAGGTATCAGGGGCTCTTGCGAAAACCAAAGTGGAATCAGTTTGACACCAATCAATTCTAGGGTTCTAGCGTCCATTATACTTCGCCGACCCACTGCAGCTCGGAGGTAAACATTAGGGAAGAACAGGCAGGGTTTCGCCATGAGCGGAGATGTATAGATCACATTTTCACTCTTCGTCAAATTTTGGAGGAGCGTCATGTATATCGCCGGCCAACAATTGTTGTATTTCTCGACTGTGAAGTTGCGTTCGATTCAGTGGATCGATCTACACTTTTAGAGTCGCTCAAGCGCAGTACGTAAACATATTATTGGGACTTTGTTCTCATACTTCAGCTCAGATTAGGGTTTACGGTGAGCTGTCTGACAGTTTCAGCACCATGAGCGGCGTACGTCAAGGCTGTCCGCTGTCACAATTTTTGTTTAATTTTGTTATAGACGAAATAATGGAGGATTGTCTCCGGCACTCACCAGATGCCGGCGTGGACCTCCTACCTGGTGAAAGACTGACTGATCTTGATTATGCTGATGACAAAGTGTTGCTGTTTGACAACTTTCAGTCAGCACAAGCAATGGTAGACGCAATTTCTCGTTCTGCTAAATACTTCGAAATGCGCTCTGCAACCTCAAAATGCTAGGTGCTTGTGTAGGATAGCTGTGATCACGTAGATTTGATGTTAGATAATGTAGTCATGGAGGTTGTTTACCGGTTTATGTGCTTGGGAAGCTGCATCGGGGGCGGCGGCGGTGTACTAAATGAAATAGAGGCGCTTATATCTAAGACTAGGACGCTACTCGGTAATCTGAGGCATCTCTGGCGAGAGAGGTAGTTCTCGCGTATATAAAACAACGGTGAGGGCCGTATTACTTTACGGCAGCGAAACCTGGCCGCTCAGGGTAGAAGACGTGAACCGTCTTCAAGTATTTGACCACCGATGTCTGCGTTCAATCGCTCGTGTCGGGTGGCACCAGCGTGTAAGTAACGAGGAGGTTAGGAAGCGGGTGTTTGGTAGTGATTGTCAGACGAGTTCTCTTGTCCAATCTCTACGTTTACACAGGCTTAGATGGTTAGGTCATGTATTAAGAATGCCAGTTAGTCGTCTTCCACACCGAGCACTATTCGCTGACACTGCGATCGACTGGTGTAAGGTGCGAGGTGGACAGACAATGACCTGGCGTAGGGAAATGAAGTCGTTCACGAAGGGGTTGGCCGCCGTGGGTCGTGTTCGTCTCCCGGGCTGGGGTCCTCGCGACTCACAGAGTCGGTGGTTGGAGGCTCTAGGTGAGGTGGCGGCTGATCGATCTCAGTGGCGTGAATGTTGTCGTTGTTCGTCCGAGTTTTCTGTTAAGTGAGTGGATTTAATGACGCGGGGCAGTGAGAGCCTTAAGGAAGCTGTCTTGTTGATGACGCCTTACTCTCACTTGCAGCTCGGTTGTTTGTTTGCAAGGTGTAGGAACCTTGTTGAATGTTTGAATATAGACGTAGTTAATTCCCTTTCCGTCCCCTTCCTCTTCTCTCTTCTTATATAGAGTTTGTTTTTTCTTCATGGCTGTGTGGCAGTTAAGCATTGGTGAACCACTGATGTATTGCTGTCTTTAATGGGTGAGGGTAACCAAACTGTTTCGAGAAAGTCCAACGTTTTGTCGAAAATCTCTAAATTCCACACACTATTTCAGCTATTTCTCAAAACATATATAATAGGCGAATTCGAGGAGTATGAATGTCTGGGATATATATATATAAATAAAAATTTTAATTGTTTTTTTGATTATAGTGTGAAGCTGAGACGGCAAGGGGTGGAGATATTAATTACTGGAGGTTCGCATGTTACGTTCTTCTTCACCTTCTTCAAAAACATAATGGTTGACAGAGTAAGTATAAACAAGGTGTTTGTTAGGCTTCGTACTTTCTGACGTTGTTTGGACGAAGTCTGTTATTTTGCTGGTAACGGTGGTGGCATTAAATCACCAAAATGTTTCTTTACACACTCTGTGAAAGTAGGGCAGGTTTTCACAACCGTGAGAGTGATTGTCGCGTGGTCTACAGATGGCCGAACGTTCTTTCTTCATTCTCTTACCCGGTCGGAGGTTGGTAGGTTGACGGGTGAACGCATTAAGTTGAGTTTGATAGCAAGCAAGATAGGCCGCCAAACAGTGCAGTTGAAATCTTCTGCTCGACCGGTCGACTAAAGATAAGTCGTTGTTCTGCTGGTCACTATTTATTATTCGTGTAAGACGTTCTGTTTCCTCGGACGTAAAATATAGTCCGCGGTGCGAATGGATGTGAAATGTCGTCAAACCTAAGGAACAGCTGGCAAGAGTGATCAATGATGGTTGATGCTTTCACATCCTAGCATGCAAATAGAAATCTTGGATGTTCATCAACGATCGCTATTATCATTACGATTATTAATCCACTCAGTCACTGTAACTGTTTACTCTGAGAACTCGAAGGCAGAGGCTCGTTGAAGTCAATATTCAGGGAGACACGCTTCCTTTCTCATTGCCTTTGCACACTTTGCAACACCGGTTTTAAGTTGGCACAAACTGTACAGCTACATATGACCCTGTTTACCTCGTTTACTGAGGATGGCAGATTTTTGAGGTACACAGGACAAACAAGCCGAACATTTCTGAAACGGCACAGAGAATCATATAAGTCCTCCGAACTAATACTACACGGCGACGACGCAGTACATCCGCTTGAGAATGCATCGTGAATTTATTGTCTCTCCTACAGCGCTAAACTACATAGAACCTGTAACAAGAGTGCTCAGTCAGTCAACACTGGATCTTATAATTTTTTTCAAAAGTTTCCTTCGGTGAATTGTCTTACACAGTAGCGACTGATCTTTGGTCCGTGATTAGTTGAAAATGCGTGTCAAGCAAATGGTGGTGCCATTCTTAGCTTCAGCAATCGCATGAGCTTTTTTTCCTCATCGATGAATGACGTCGCTCACTGGATGATAACGTTCTGGTAAGGTAGACAACCGGTGTGCCATTTTGTGCTAAAGTTGCAGCAATAGCAGAATCTAAAGTGTCCGTTTCTAATACGAATGACGCTTCTGGATCAACAGCTGTCATCACGGATCAAGTAAGTTCACTTCTCAAATCGTAGGACTGCGGTATGTCAGTCTACGGAGGAACTTTGCTAGAGAGTTGTCTTCCTCAACATAGTACTCGTACAACAATTCTTTACCTCACTGGCTGATAGTGGAAAATCTCACTGCAAGTAGCTATAGACTTCAGCCTGGGACTTTCCTTAGGTAACGGTCCATTTGTAGGGTTACAACTCACTGAAACGATCTTCTTTCCGAAGTCGTTAGTTGTTGTTTCAGGAGCCGTTTTCAGGTATTGCGAGTCCGACGATGTCTTCCACTAGTAATCTCACTCTGTTCTCGCTAATTGCAATCCTCGAGCGCGGAGGTATAACCTGCTTACGAGGACTGTCTTTCGGGTCAACAGAAGCCCGCTGTATATCGAACTGCACACACTGGTTTGACCTGGATGATTTGAGCCTCGAAAAATACCCCAAGGTTACTGGAGATCGTTCGCTCCTGAGATGTGTCTTCAGTTCGTTTCGTCACAGTTCAGTTCAAAAAATTTCTACCGAGATCAGTGATTTCCGCTTCACTACACCAATAATCTACACAGATCCTGCCGCAGCGTTATAATAGAGGACAAAGATTCATTTAATTCCTCTGTGGTAGATTCAATACAGATTAACGTCTTATTGAATAGGTCGTCGACGAATACGACTATCTCATCGATCGGTAAACAGCATTAATGCTAATGTTGGTGTTCCTCAATCCGCCTTCTGTATCAACTGTAGGATCAAGTGGCTTGGGCCCACGACTTGAGTTAAAAGGACACTCAGATATAATAGAAACCTTGAAAAAAGCTGGTGGGTTGTCCTTATTATTCACAGGTCACTAATGAGAGTAGGCATCTCAACGACAAACAAAACCGGGAAGACAGTTCGGAGGGAAGCTGATGAGTACCGGGCTGGTCGTAGAAGATATACAGGTATAGCTTGTGATGAGTAGAAGTGATCCTCTCACACTATCTCCGACAACACAGGCAGCCAACGACTGTCAAGTATGCGCTTGAAATCAACTACCATAGTGATTGATACCACTTTATGTGACAGTCTACTCCACCCATTTACCACTCTACACGGGAATTGAAATCGAGCATTTATCCTGATCCTGATGTGGATTATCATTAGGGGCAAACATTTTGTGTGCTCGTCACTCCGTTGAAGGACTCGCTGGTGTGTATGACATCACTTCTTGCGTTATCTCTCAAGTGATTAGGGACTTTATTGGGATATTCCGTTCCCCTAAGTTTCACAAACAACCGCGCCTGCGGCGGACTCTCTCTTGTATCTGTTTATTCCTCACTAGGTGAAGAAACCATGCTTGTATACAGTACGCCTTGTCTATGAACAGTAGAACATCGGATACTCTTGATGCTACGGGCTTCTTGAGTTGGTCGTGCAAGCTGTCGTCATACACTGAGTTGTTGCTTCGAAGTTTACCTTTGGTTTGATCCGTAGGCCTATCAGCTCATTAACCTGTTCATCGTGTATGCCTGTGTTCTTTTTTCGCGTGCTCCCTGCAGACTGATTGCAGCCAGTTGTCTACACTTGGCAACATCAAATGGTAGCTCCCACGATTCGGTTAATTGTTACACTTCATCAAGGCCCTGTTGCGTGGAGCTCTCCCTTGGGCATCGTATCGACATCACATCGTCCACGAAACTGTGGCACACGCAACTTATTCTTCGAGGTAACTCATTTACGTAGTTGAGCACAAGTGAAGTACCCAATACTGATCCTTAGGTGACTCCGCCGTTAGCAACCTGCCAGATTGGATTTGGCATCTTCTACTTGCGGATAGAAGCTATACTCTAGTCCATTTCAAGAACTTTGGAGGTACTTTGGAACCTCCCAGTTCCAGTACTGATAATGGATGTCTCACAGAGTTAGACGGTTTTCCAGAAGCTTGATGACAAACTTCAACTCACTCGCCCCATGTCATTCCTCACAGTAATTTAGTCGAAAAAGGTATGAGACATGTCCGGAAGATCACCTTGCGAAACCGTGTCGTTGGACAAATGAAAATCATTGTGAAGTCTTCGGAATTCAGATGGATGTAGATGACATGTCTTGACGTGGGGCTCAAGGGGTACGTTCCGAACGTAGGTTTATCGTACTTGCCTTTTTCGAACCACGTTCGGTGGCTTTCACCTCTCTTCCCAAACTACTGTACAGAACCCGATTGATGTTCTCAAGTGACGTTCTTATGTAGATGCTACGCAGCTTGAAAAACTCGCTCGTCTGTATGTGAGAGCGTTTGATTCATCGTGTTGTGAGCTGACTTTCCCTATTATGCAACCATCTGATAGATGAATGAAAAGTAACTTAGACAACTAGGTGCTTAGGTCTATCTTCAGACCACTTTTTGTGATTAGACTACACTGTTTGCGTTGCACCCTGTAAGCTTGCTTCAAGAATTCCCATCGAGTTACATGTTCGCGTATTTAATCTGTTTAATCAGAGCAGAAACAGGACATATTGCGATATGTTGACATTTTTCTCACTTTCATCATTGATAGACTTAAAACATGCCAATTGTTCCTTAAGCCGGATGGAGGTTCTGGCGTTGTCATAACTGAGGAGGAGTATATAGGGGAAATGAACACCACTTTGGAAGACTAGCTACTGTTCAAAGTGGACCGGACAGCAGAAAATAACATCATTGAAGCTGTTTGCAAGACAAATTCAGATACTGTTGATACATGGACACATACCTGAATGAGAAGTGCTGCAAAGGTACACAAGGATGGTATACCTCCATGACTAATCTTATGCGTGAACAACTGTGCCTACCATAACGTTACTCGTTGGCTAGTGAACAGTTCGGATCCCATCCTCAAAGTTACACTCCCACATAGCTCAAAAGACTCCTATGAATTAGTGGGAATCTTGGAAAACATTTCGATGAGTGCTCAACTAATGCATTCCATGGGTGCTGATTTCCCCTTTACGAGTGTTGTCGTTCGTGAGAGTTGGTTTTTCATGTGATTTGGTCTTTAGTGACAACTGTGATATAACTGTGATATAGTTGCTCCACTTGGGTAACTCAACGATTTTTTGTTATGTGCGGAAAACATCATTTCAATTTTGTGAAACTTTCTCACAAACAAACAGACGGTGTTGCTCTGGCTAGCCCGTTATGTACAACACTAGCGGCAGCTTCTTAAGAATGACTGAGCGGCCAGTCTCGGATTATATAGCTAAATGGTTATCGTAAAAACGCCACGTTGATGATGTTTTGATTCTTACTGATGTTCCTCGTTCTGATTTGTTTCTCAACTTACTTAGCCACCCAACCTATTTTCGTCTCGCGGAGTTGACTCGAGCAACAGTTTACCTTTTTTGAATGTACTCATTTCTAGAGGTGCGGATGATTCAGTTTACCACAAAGCCACATGGTGTGGTCAATGTCTCCAGTTTCCCAGCTTTGTTCCTAATGCATACAAACGGGATTTGGTTGAAAGACTTTCATAGAGCCGGACTTATTTGCTCCCGTGACAAACTGTAGACAGAACAGGAGTTGCCGAGACAAACCTTACTGGTTAATGGATACCACAATGAGTACATTTAGGTGAATAATATGGTGACTAGGAGCATTGAACACAATCGGCTCAAAAGAGTGATGTTTTCCCATTCTTGACATTCAAAAGTGGCCATCTAGTCAACAAAATAAATCACAAAGAAGTTTTCTCTGGCTCGGACGTATACGGCGGTGGAGCCGCGCTTAGTTCAAGCCACCAGAGGACCGGTTCACCGCAGTTGCGAATTTAGTGCGTCAAACTCTTCTGTTTCCTGTACTGTGCACCAGTCCGCTTACAATTGTAGTGACGTTTACATAGGCAGAACAGATCGACGACTATCTCACCTAGTCGCTGAGCATATCCCGAAGTGGTTGAAACAACTGATGACGCACCGGCGTCAACTTCATCATTCATCATAGACAGCAATACATCAGTGGTTCACAATAATGCTTAACTACCGCACAACCATGAAGAAAAAACAAACTCTATATAAGAAGAGAGAAGAGGAAGGGGACGGAAAGGGAATTAACTACGTCTATATTCAAACATTCAACAAGGTTCCTACACCTTGCAAACAAACAACCGAGCTGCAAGTGAGAGTAAGGCGTCATCAACAAGACAGCTTCCTTAAGGCTCTCACTGCCCCGCGTCATTAAATCCACTCACTTAACAGAAAACTCGGACGAACAACGACAACATTCACGCCACTGAGATCGATCAGCCGCCACCTCACCTAGAGCCTCCAACCACCGACTCTGTGAGTCGCGAGGACCCCAGCCCCGGAGACGAACACGACCCACAGTTGCCAATCCCTTCGTGAACGACTTCATTTCTCTACGCCCTCGCACCTTACACCAGTCGGTCGCAGTGTAAGCGAACAGTGCTCGGTGTGGAAGACGACTAGCTGGCATCCTCAATACATGACCTAATTCTATTTAAGCTTGTGCAAACGTAGAGATTGAACAGAAGAACTCGTTTGACAATCACTACCAAACACCCACTTTCTAACCTCTTCGTTACTTACGCGCTGGTGCCACCCGACACGAGCGACTGAACGCAGACATCGGTGGTCAAATACTTGAACACGGTTCACGTCTTCTACCCTGAGCGGCCAGGTTTCGCTACCGTAAAGTAATACGGCCCTCACCGTTGTTTTATATACGCGAGAACTACCTCTCTCGCCAGAGATGCCTCAGATTAGCAAATATCAGTTTAGCCAGCGTTAACTTGGTGAACTGACTGCTCAATATCTTATGTCGTTGATTACGAGGCACCTCATGGCAACGGGTCACCAAGTTGATTCATTAAACTCGTTTGAAGTACTGTTGCGCAATCGAAACTGGAAGTTACTGGCTTTCTGCGAAGTGATGCTTATCCGAACTTAGTAGCCGGCGTTATGTGCACAAAATATTTTGAGGCAATCTGTTGAGTTGTCATGGTCGTGATTATATACTACTGAGTATGCTTATAAACTTGCCTAATCCCTGTTTGTCCTTATCTGTATGATCTATATAACCGGCATGTTTTACGTTCGCGACTGATGAGAGTAAACGAAATGTTAACATATCACTATGTCTTCCTTCTGCTATGATGAAGTGGCTCAAGAGCACTCAGCGTTCCACACTTAATCCGGTTGAAGAGAGGATTCTGATCATGTACTCGGCGCTCGATGAAAAAAAATCCGACTGTAGCACACTAGCTCATTCGCGTTTCAAACGACGAAGAGTGCTACTGGAAGTAATGCCGTGGTGGTCATTAATATAGATCAGAAATCGCGCTGACCCTTGGACAACCCCGGTGTGAATGAAAGGAAGGGTAATCACAACCGATCTGGAAACCTGAAAAGGTACTTCGTGTTTGGTGTTTATCAATGGTGATTCCCGTCTTCAAAAAGAGACCCGAAATCAATGTGATAACCACAGAAGCATCAGTCTAGTGTCCGTTGTGTGCGAGTTACTCGTTGGCTTAAGATTATGTCGGTTCGTTAACCGTGAGGAAGTCAAATCGTGGGTGCGTTGGTCACATTTTTACCTTGCGTCTTATGCTGGAGCATAGACACTTGTAGACAGATGACGATCGTGGTCTTTTTAGACCTAAAGGCTGCTTTCGATTCGGCTTCTAGTAACCTCTGCAACTGCCTTCTCAGGAGAGTCAATCTGTTGAGATCACTTCATGTTACTCTGTCAGCATGGTTGAGGGTGTATGGACAACTGTTTTGGCCCTTCACCACTTCTAGTTGTGTTCGTCAAGGGTGTCCGATCTCGCCCTTGCCCAAGTTTGTCATGGACGACATTCTGGGAAGTGCGCTTGAGGAGTCTGTTGAGGTTGATGTTGAGCGCCTTAAAGCTAGGTTGACCGACTGGGAGTATGCGGATGACATTGTTTTGTTTAGCCCCTCTTCCGAAAGCATGCAGACGATACTGAACAAGTTGAGTGACCGGGTTGATTTGCATGGAATGTGCTTCGTACCTTAAAGGCGTAAAGTGCTGCTTCAGGACTGGGGCACTCCCACTCCCACTTTCTTCATTGCAGATAATCCGCTGTGTGCATTTTCACATACTTGTGTGGCAATATCTTGTCAGCTTGTAACATTGTTTGTGAGATAGCCTGGGTGGCAAGGGCACGAGTTGCCTTTGCCAGCCTGCGTCATCTGTAGTGTCGAAAAGACGTTCGGTTATAGCTAAAAGGAGCGGTGTGTGATGTTTGCGTACGTTCTGTTTCGCCCTGTGGTTCGGAAGCGTGGTCTGTTCGCAGAGAAGATATCAGAGTTTCTGTGTTTGACCGTCGTCATCTCCACCAATCGGTTCGCATTAAGTTAACTGATCCCGTTAGCAATACGACCGGTCAGCGCCACGCATTCTGAAACATTCGGGATGCACAATCAATTAGTGTGCTAATGGCGTTGCACAGCCTGCGATGGCTGACTTTATACCGGACGATCGTTTACCGTACATGGCATATACTGAAGCCACCAACAGTTGGTGGTCAGACGTCAACGTGGTCAGGAATTACGCAAACCGTGATTGCTCCGTTGAGCAGGATGCGTAGATATCGCCTACTTGGCTGGGGCCTTTATGATCATTTAAATCCCTAGTTGGATACGCTATCCCAGAAAGCAGTGCACTGCAATCATTGGCATTTCTGCATCCGTACCATTTTTAGTTCTTCCGCATAATCTGTTATTATTACTATTACTCCAACCTTTTCGGCGCTGTTTCTCCTAGGATATGCTACTTCACTGTTGAGCTGAACGGCGGCCCGAGCCAAAGTACTTTCTGGTCAACCTATGGCTTTTATGATGATGACGATCGCAGCCAACGTTGACGCAAAAATTCTGCCGCTTCTAACTATCCCTAGCCATTCTGTGTACACAGTATTATCAATTCATCTATATTCTGCCCCGCAATCTTTCAAATGTATAGCCACATTTTTTGGCTCGCGTTTCACAGTAATCAACATTTCTATAAAACCAACCATTTGTCTGACACTGCACCATGTTGACTATCTTACTTTCGATTTTTATCAAGCCACAAAAATCGTGTCTGCAGTTGCAATCCTTTCGCCAAATGCCCTGCTGCTGGCTTTATCGGATGCCCTGTTTACAAACGTTATTCGTATTCAGAGCTTTTTGTTTTCAGCTTCCGTAATGGCCGCTCAGCGTGTCGTCATCAGATCTCCTATCCTGGATAGAATTATTCGAGTGGATCACGCCGGCGAGCTGGCTGCAAAGCGAATTTATCAAGGTCAGTTACTGGTCCTTGGAAAATCACCCGTTGGCTCTGTTATCAAGGTGGGTGGATTAGTTTAGTTGTCATCCTTTCGATTGTGTCAAAAGTTCACAGTTGGGTTCTTGAGCGGTCGTTGCGTTGGCTTGTTGTGTTTGGCTTTCTTGTCATTGCTTCTGAAGTACACAATGTGTGAAACGCATTACTTTATTGTTTTCCGTTCCGTCATATTTGAACGGTCGTTGTTTAGTCTCAGGTAAGCACTTGCACTGACTTTGGTCCGGAACTCGTGTTGTTTCGTTCGATTCGACTGTCTTAGTTTGCTTGTTCATAGCCGGTTCACACCTGGTTCAACCCGTCATCTGAGAGAAAACACCGGTGTGGAAACATACAGTAATCCATCGTGACTCAAAAACAGCTGGTGAACAATCGTCGGTGTTGCTTTCTGATCGTACTTCAAATTTAAAAGGTTTTTCGGACTATGTGGATCAATTGTAAATCTAAGGCTATTTCACGCTGTTGAATGGAATAGAGCTCACATTCCTTAGGGAATGAGGTTCAGATATGTGTGACCAGTTTTGCAACACTTTTACTTTCATGTACTCGCCGAATATGTTTGAGAATGATTGGGAACACATTATTTAGGAACAACTTGTAAATCACCCAGTAATTTTGATTTCTGATGGCTTTTCACACCGAATACATAAAACCATCCGCATCACGAGTGGGACACAAACGAATTACCGGTTAGTTACAAGTTGTTAACGTTGGTGCTGTTAGCTTCTGCATGTCGTTCGTTTGTGTTACTGTTGCTGAATGTTGATCGTTCATCCGCTTATGATTTCCAACCGGATTACGCATTTGACTGTTTGTTCATCCATATTAACACTGAACTTTGTTCATCATTCAACCAAGTGGTTCGGCGATCGGCTCTAATGCAAATAACGGACCGATAAATCACAACTTCGATTTTAAAATTCGAGTGGCAGAGTTCTCTAGCGAAGATTCTAGATTGGACGAGCCAAGGGTGGCACGAGTATTGTTGGACTAGAAGAGTAGAATATTTCGGTCTGCATATGCGCTAATGTCTGGTCAATTGGTTGAATTGAGTTGACCTTTCCTCAAGCCTTCAATGACTGCAGCTACAAAGGTTTAAAAAAACATTTATATCCAGTTACGACCGACCGAAACATTTGTACATTTGAGATGATCTTGCTGTGAGCCACACCGGTCGTTCGACCACTTGAGCTTGTTTGCAGTGAGCATCTGTGAGACCAAAATCGTGGAAGGAGTCTCTGCCCTACGTAACTGCAGATATTTTCACGTCTGAGGCTGACGATTTTGGAGACCTAGAAACAGATTAGACAAAAACACCTTGAAACTTATCAATAGCATGCACACAAACTTCAGTGTAGTGGTCTTAATCAAATTTTAACCAGGAGTGCGGTACGTTTTGAGCGAGAGCCGGATGCTTTTCACACCCAATCTACGCTTTCTGAATTATCCCAACTCTCCGTACCTGTCCTTTTGGTGAACTGTATAAAGATGCGAACTGGGTCATTACGTGACTGACCAAAATAACGTAATTTAGGCGAACCAATACAAATTGAGATCCAAATACGATTGGCTGTTTACTGCAATTAATAATGACGTGGAAAATCTCGTGCAATCAACCTGTCGTCAGTTAGTTTGTTGGCTTCCGTAACTCGACACTAGAACGAAACGCTTATCATTTTCACTGCATTTTACTTTCCTTCTAACGCAAAGGTTCTTTTTCAGCAAAAATTTCGAATTTTTCTGACTTCTTGCTGTACCTTGGTTAACGTTTTGTTCCATTATACTATTAATCGGTAGTGTGAATCTGGCTTTATTTGTCAAGCGATTCCTGCTCTTTTAGCACGACAGAAGTAGTCGAAACTGTTACACTCTTCGAACACTACTCCTTTCGGGCAAAAGTAGATCTGTGCTCTTACGCATAGCAGTCTAGTTGTCACCGTGAGGTGTAACATACCGCTCAGTTGCGTTTTGTGGGGCACAACAGCTCAGTTTCATTCAAGTGACGACTTAGGCCGTCGATCTTTTACGAGGTTGCATTATCTCGACAGTTAACGAGGACCGTCAAATTCCATTATAAATATCAAGGTTTCACTTTTTTTATTCTGTGGTGTTGACTCAGGTGGTAGCTCGTCTTAACTATTTCCAGAACTTGAACGTTCATACCGTCAACTTACTCCATCCCCGGCCGTGCACTCTGTTCTCTTAGGTCTCAAGAACTACTCACCAACTTGTGCTTATCGTTTGTGTCCCAGCACTCCTCGTTGGTAAGTCAACGCAAGTAGTTTGTAAGAAGAAGCTGATGGCCGGTTTATTTTACAGTGAGAGCAAATACACAGTGGACATCAACAATGTGGTTTTAAAGTATAACTTGATTTGCCTGTGGGTATTAGTCAGTGACAATGGATCTTTATTCTTGACGGTACAACCGAAAACTTCCTTGTTGTTTGCTATCACAGCTAGCTGACGGTGGCGAAACACTGACGTCACAGAGCCCGTTCCTGGTTAAATTTGTTTAAGACAGCTCCTCTAAGTCATTAATTCATGAGTAACTTCAATTGCTGATTTGACGGTGATAAACGCTGTTAGAGTCTGTGTTAAATTTGGTCGGAAACGTTCCATTATTTGTTTTTGTGTACCTGTATTCTCTCGTACCGTGTTGTAGGGTCCTATATTGGTCATTTTTGCCCCACTGCGAATGGTTCATAGGAGAGGTTCTGTTACCATATACATGTTATCAGATATCCCTCGGTAATCTGATCCCCGGGATTGATCTCTCACTGTATTCGATATTTTCCTCTGCAAAGTCGTCAAAGTGACCTATTTTGTTGCTCTGTGGATTGAGCTTCTTTGGTTGTTCCTGTGTTACTGTATCCTTGGTAAGCAGCTTCTGTAAGGATTTCTCATTTTGAAATTATTGTGTAGGAAATGCAAGAACAAGAAGAGGTTCATTTGAGGACATTTGAAGAGCTCATTCCACGTCACCGAATTCGACCGACTGCGTTGCTCCCCTTCTGGAATATCGCTGGGCTCGCTTTGGGTGTTGGGACTGCTCTGCTTGGTTCCAAAGCTGCCATGGCTTGCACTGTGGCAGTAGAATCCGTCATATCTGAACACTACAACAATCAGATTCGTCAGTTGATGGCTGGTGACGATTCGGACAAATACACTGAAGTGTTACAAGTAACTCGGAATGTTTTGCTCACTTAGACCATCTCTTGATCAACCTTTTTTATGCGTTGTTCATTTTCTCCTGTTTTTGCCACTGTTTCTGTTCTGTTTTATAGCCGACCTCAACTGTCTTTCATTTCCCCTGGAGATGTGCGCCGATCTGATCAAAATTAATTCTATTTGTGCTTTCGGCAGACACTTTTTATCACATGACACTGGATTTCTCTTAGGCGATCTCTGGTCACCCTGATGTAAAGTGAACGCTTCAGGCAACCGGGGCCCAAACTGAAGATCTGTTTGCTCACCACTTGATTACACTCAATTACCCTGAAATCACTAATCCCCTCGGTCCACCCAGGTCCACGTGCCCAACTTGGATCACTTTATGTACTTTCCGTAGCTACAAACGTGAAACTTCAAATGAGTAAACAGACAAACGATCCCTGTCAATGCAAAACCGAGACTGTGAGGAATGTGACTGAAGTCGATGGAGACGTTACTATGACGCTAGTGTGGGAATCGTGTTTTATCCCGTACCGTTGGCATTTACTTCTAGTCAGTCAGTGTTCAGCGGTAGTGGCGATCTGGCGGTCTCCTCCTTGCCATCAAACTTTATTAATTGGATTGTGCTGATTGCTTCAACTTATGCGGAAACTTGGAAGTGAATACTTTGGTGGTAACAGTTCGTGCTACTGTGTTGCTCTTCATGTCTCAACCATTACAACACATTGGTTCAAGGTTAGCGGAGACTCATGCGTGCACTTTCCGTGGATGGTTTTGTGTCACGGTTGGCGGCATCCGATTCGGATTAGCCTGTCACGGTGACCGAAGCCAAAGGACGCCTGCGCTTAGCCATCACTGCAATTGGCTTGCGCTGCACCAATTGCAGTTCCACCAACACACCACGTATCCAGTGTAAACCCGAAGGAATAAGACCGGGAGGTGTGCCAGTGGGGCCTTTCTGTCCAGCCGGCCAATGCTGGTTAGCCACTTGATTGGCTAATAAGGAAAGGAAACTCTTATCTCTCGGAAACTAAACAGAGAGGCTGCAATGACGAGATCTACACTGAGAAGAAAGATTTTTGAAGTGTAATACAAGAAGCGTTGCAGTATAGGGGTGCAGGTTAGTGCATCCCAGAGAAGATAAGGATGAAAAGCAAAGTTCTCATTGGACTATGAAAAGCCAGGCAGACCATTCATCATACATTACATCAACAAAGCCGGAGAAAAGAATGGGTAGAAGACCACAGACACTCAGGTTTCTGAAAAGAAGAGCGGATTAATTGTCAATGACCACGATGTTGGCCGATGCAGTCATTAACAGAAGTAGAATAGGTATACCGATTTGACCTACCTGAGCCTAGCGTACTCGCCGCCTCTTCGCCGACGGGGTACTATGAGTACGTTGGTGACCTACCAGCCCCAAACGGCCAGCGCATTCGCGGCCGCACACATCACAACGCCATATAGTCACGTCACCGCGACCTATGGCACCGATGGTTCCTTTGCGTACCGCACGCTTCCGCTCGCGACCACGCAATAGTTGCTCGTTGAACGCTCGGACGCCCGCCCGAACCGTATTCCTCCAGGCCGTCCGGTTCAACGCCAAATCTTCCCAACATCTAAAATCAATGTTACAACGTGAAAGACTTACCTGCACAACATCCTGGTACCTCCGCTTCTGGCCACCGGGATTTCGCTTACCTGACTTCACTTGTCCGTACAGTAACTGCTTCGGGATACGGTCATCGCCCATCCGACGGACGTGACCGAGCCAACGGAGCTGGTTCAGCATCAACATGGCTTCCATCCCGTCCATGTCCGCTCGCCGCATTACCTCAGTGTTCGGAATCATGTCCGACCACCGAATACCCAAGATGCGCCTCAGACACTGAACATGGAAACGGCTCAAATAGCTCACGTTCCGCTGATACAGTGTCCACGTCTCACTGCCGTACAGCAGGATAGACAGCACCATTGAGCGGTAGACACACAACTTCGTGGCCATCTTCAGGCTGTGATTCTTCCAGACACGCCTTTCAAGACGTCCGAAAGCAGCGCTAGCCTTTGCCACACGCGCTCTCAACTCGCGGTCCACGGACAGATCTGTCGACAAGTTGCTACCCAAGTAGCAAAAATCCCCGCAGCCATTCACAGTGTCTCCAGCGATGCGAATTTCGGGTGGAGGTACACAAGCAGCACCTCCACCAGGAGAAGGCTGAAAAAACGAATACGTCTTACCTGTGTTGATGTCCAACCCGAACTTCGATGCTGCCGAAGCGAATGCTGTAGCTAGACGTTGCAGTTCTTCTTCGCTGTGCGCTAGCAAGGCGCTGTCATCGGCGAACAGAAGCATCCGCATCCTTGAGGTCTGCAGCCGGGTTGAGGCGCCAAATCGTCGGATATTCAACAGACGCCCGTCCGTCCGGTACTCCACCTCGACACCATCCTCTCCAGAGTTCTGAAAAGCAACTGTTACCATCGCAGTCAAATATAAACTAAATAGGGCTGGGGCTAGAACACAACCCTGCTTCACGCCAGTGACGATGTCGAAATCATCAGAGGTCGATCCACACGATTGCACCTTCGCCTTCATGCCCGCATGCAACAATCTAACCATATTGACGAACTTACCTGGACATCCAAACTTACCAAGCACCGTCCACAGCGCCTCGCGGTTCACGGAATCGAACGCTTTGGTGAAGTCCACGAACAGGGCATACAAGGGCTGATTCCGTTCTCGGCACTTCTCCTGAAGCTGTCGAGCAGCAAACACCAGGTCGATTGTACTCCGACTCGACCGAAATCCACACTGCTCCTCGGGAACATTCATCTCCAGAACGGACGCATTCAGTCGGTTCAAGAGGATTCTGGCAAGCACCTTGCCTGCACAGCTCAAGAGGCTGATACCTCGGTAGCTGTCGGTGCATTGCTTGCTACCCTTCCCTTTGAACAAGGGTACGATGAGGGCATCCTTGAAGTCTTGCGGCATCACCTCGTGCTCCCAGATGGAGTGAACCAGTTGGAGCAGAGCGCGTTCCAACGCCGGACCGCCATTCTTCAGGATCTCACCTGGCAGCCCATCCTCGCCTGCAGCCTTCCCGTTGCGCAGTTGACCAATCGCCCTCTGCAACTCCAGCAAGTCGGGGGCGAGAGCAAGCGAAGATTTGACGTCCTGTTGCGGCAGACTGTTAACAGTCGCCCAATCAATTGTAGTAGGGCGGTTTAACAGGCTGCCGAAGTGTTTGCGCCATATTCCCATGATGTCTTCCGGCTGGCTGCAAGAACAACCGGTGTCCACGTCTACCAGTGCTTTAGTAGACTGGATAGACGGACCGAAGATCGCCTTAAGCGAATCGTAAAACTCCTTGTGTTGCCGACGATCTGCGAAGCCCTGCATGCGCTCGCCCTGTTTCCTCCACCAGTTGTCCTTAATTCCGCGAACACGCTCAGCCAGTTGACGGCGGATATTCCGGAACCTAGTCTTCTTCGCTCCATTGCCAGGGTCCATTGTGCATGTGGCGAACGCGGCATTCTTCTCTCGTACCAAGTTGGAGATAGCCACGTTGTTGTCATCGAACCAATCCGGGCGTTTCTTGCGCTCCACACCGATCGTCTCGGTGGCTGCTACCATAATCTGTTTCTTCAGTTGTTGCCACATACCCTCGGGGGTAGTGGGTACAGGAGCATTGTGCAGGCGAGCGACGACTGCACGTTGAAAGGCAGCCTTCGTCTCGAAGTTCTCCAACCTTCTGATATCCAGCTTCTGCCGTTGTCCAAAAGATCTACAATAAACGGACTTGCGTACATGGATAAACAATTTGGTCCTGACCAGCCTATGATCTGTGCTACATTCAGCCCCGCGCATCACTCGCGTGATGCGCACTTCACCAATGTCGCGCTGCCGCACAATCACGTAGTCAAGTAGGTGGTGGTGACCGCTTCGTGGATGAGTCCACGTCGTGATGTCGCTCGCATCCAGCTGGAATCGGGTGTTCGTGATAGCCAGCTCGTGAGTAGCACACAGGTGCAGCAGACGATCACCGTTCGCGTTGACTGAACCAATGCCGTAGGGTCCGAGGACTCCCGGCCAAGCTACAGAGTCGCGCCCAACTCTAGCGTTCAAGTCACCCAAAACAAACAGTCGGTCATTCACTGGCGCAGACCGGATTGTGGCGGACAGCTGATCATAGAACTGGTCCTTTGTATCATCAGTGTGACACATAGTTGGACCATAAACACTAACAAATGTAGCACACTTACCTCGACCGAGTCGCAGGCGCATCGACAGCATTCGGGGGCTGATGCCGTGCGGTTCGCCTATCATCAAACCATTGATGCGATCAGCGACTGCAAAACAGACACCATGCTCCCGAACACCGTCTGTCGGGTAGCCTATCCAGTAAAAAGTGTACCCGGCGCCTGCTTCCCGCAACTTACCTTGGTCTGCAAGCCTTGTCTCACTCAAGGCTGCTACGTCGATTCCATACCGCCGCAGTTCCATCGCGATCAGGGCGGTGCGTCGTTCCGGCCGTTCTGTGGCGCTGCATCGATCCAGCAGAGTGCGCACGTTCCACGTCCCAACCGTAAGCGTGTTGCGTCCACGGGCCTGTCTCCAGTTGGTCTTCTGGGCACTGAAACCTAGTTGAGCATTATCTGCTCGGGGGCTCGTGATTGGGGGGACGTATGAGGGTGAGTGTTTGGCAGTAGCATGTTTTCGCCTATCCACCCTGCCATGTGCAGCAGATAGGGCGACCCGGTTTATCCTGCGCGACGGCCGATGCAGTATACTATTTGATTTAGTTTGTATCGTTATCATTGTGAGTATGGGCTTCGGATACTGCCAGGACGCCCAGACCTGTGCAGGAGAGCGATTAGGGCCCTCATCCAAAGCCTTTGGCTAAAAAGCCTGAACCGCAAGACAGCAGCTGTCTCACACACACGCAGACGCGACAGCATCAAACACCACTGTACACACGATCCCAGCAACCAGACACACAGTCAGTCCAGGCAGAAACAGGCACCTACCCAACGAAGCCACAACACACAGTCTGCACGCACAACAAACGCACGCATCTGCTTTTTGTCTGGCTGCTCCCCATCGGCCAATCTGACAAGGTTGAACCCGCAAGGACCAAAGTCCTAGTCAGCACAGCCCTCCGGATCAAAACAGCACGCAAGCCTGACCACCACGCCAAGGTAGCAGAAAAGGTCACACACACACACACACTGCGTAGACGACGAGCCTTAAGTCTGGCCAAGCATTACTATAACCTGAACTGCTATCCGATAACCTTCGCACCGAATTCTTAATCACTTGACCAGCTGTTCGACGAGCTTCACCGAAGGCAATACAATTAAAGTGGTTGTTGGCTTTGCTTTATCTCCTGAGTGCTAATCCTACGCCGACTACCATCACGAGAATTGCTATCTAAAGCCATATTCTCGCTTCTTTGCGCTTTCTTCCAAACATGTGTTAATCTTTTCGCCCCCAGCAAATCACCGTGGTACACTCTACTTTTGAACTAAGTTTATTCTATGCAGTAAAAAGAATTATTTTTCCTATTCAACGCGCGGTTCTTGTTTATCATAATATTCGGGAATAGTCCATCATGATTCTGTTAATTGCTGTGAACACGATATTTCCAAAAGTGACCGCAACGAACTTATTGTAGTGTACGTTCCAAGTTCGTTGCTTGTGGCTCGCGTGAGTCGTAGCCTTCTAGCAGTACACTTCAACAGTACCTTCCACGAAAGTCACGAGTGACCACAATAGGAATGCTGTTCATGGGCTATTTTCAGTAGCATTGGCTGCTGCTGTATGATACTATTCGAGTTCATATTTGTAAGTGCAACGACATCACCTAGTGGCTGCTTGATTCAGCTGTTAGTTTTATAGGCTGATAAACATTTGATTGTACATCCCGCTGTTATACTACGACATCAATCGAGTTTCGCTAGTAACACTTAATGAGCGCCTCCCCGGGTAAAATGTGGGTGAAATTTTGAGGCACGTTTTCTGTGATTGGTTTGAGTGCATCGGCAACCTTCACAAAAATACAGCGGCCTATAAAGCAACGTTAGAGAATCGCATCACAGTGTGTGCAGTGTATCAATACATTGAGAACGTGCCGAACTTTTTGTGGAGTTTCCCTTTTGAGATATCCTGTGTTCCGTTTGGATTTCATTATGGTTGGGGATCCCTGAGAAGTTGCCTTGGTTAGTGTGCATAAACGTCAGCTTAAAATTTAACGAATGAATTTAAGAATGTTCTGAAGTAGGATGGTTCAATGTTGACTGCTGTCGGTGGTTGAATTCTCACCCATACCGAAATATGTGATAGTTCGCACTGGAAACGGACGGAGTATATCACTGTAAATCCATCCAAATAAGTGATTTATCGGATGCCTGTATTGTTTTATCGCGGGCTTTTGGTAATCGGGTAGAGATCTGTGTAACCAATCGAATTTCATTGCCACCACGTCCATACATTTTTAGCTTAAAACTGTAGATGAGACCTCTTCTGTTCTTCTGACAGACCTGTTAATCTTATTCCAGCTGTTCAACTTAGGCTGTTCCCATAAGCTATTCAATCCATAATGTTCACAATGCTCGGTGGCTGCGTGCTAGGACGTGTAGGTTTCAGCATGCCTTGTTCGTGGCACCAAACGGCTTCAGTAGTATGTGGTGCTAGGTTGGCTGAAAACTCATGGTCTTGGCAAGTGTTCCAAGCATTATATTCGAATTTGGCCGCTAGATTATATTGCACTGTATTATTAGTGTGCTCACTTGTCTTCCTATCGTGCATATGATGTCGGTGGCAAACTAGGTTTGTGGTCCACCAGAAGGCGTTTAATCAAGAATATGGTTTTAAAACAATGACATAGAGAGAATGTTCACTGTCCATTATACGTCAATCATCGGCCAGCCGATTCACTTGCGTTTCACCACTCGTTTGATGATACAGGCGCCCTGTACCCTTTCATTCAATTTAAAGACTGCGGCAACTATTCTAAAGGATATCTTACCTATGACATTGTTTGCAGTGCTTTGGACGCATGTCTTCCCAACGCGTTTTGTCCAATGAGCAGATGGTTTAGTTCACTCTAACTTCACTGCACCATTTAGGGGGGGGGGCTTTCGTAGAGTTGCGAAAAGGGTTCATAGGCATTGTGTCGCACATGTTCGAGTTCCCGGAAAAGTAGGTAATCGTACAGTGTTGCCATTATTTGTGGATTTTTCTTTGCCATCAGATTGTTAGCGTTAAACCAGGTTGCTCTAATCAGACCATTTAGTCTTTACTCACTTCGTTGTGTCATGATATACTTCATTTTGGTATTGCTCCTCAGATTATTGAAAGTTTCAATCATCCACGCATACTGATCAGCTGATATAGTGAACAGTTAGTCCTCAAACGTGTATGCTTAATGTGCCTCACCGCTACGATGTTCATCTGTGCGATCGTGATTTGTGTAGCCACACATTCCTGTACACACCTACAGTTGGTTGTACTGGTTGTAGCAAATTGCTTAAATGCACAGTGGAAATCAGCCATCATTCATCCTATTTTAAGTTTCATATCATTTCATTTGCGTCATTGCAGGTGCTTAAAAAGTTCCGAGACGAAGAGATTGAACATCACGATACCGGTTTACATCACGGGGCTGAGCAGGTAAGTCTGCATCTTTTATTCTCGTGTGGAAATTGGGTATCTCCCGTTGTATATGCCACCTGCGGACACTATCCAGAAGAAAGTGAATGTGTTGTTTTAGTGATTATTGATGACGTGCAGGCTCTGTCGTTTGGTTTCACTTGTGCACCTGTATGTAACCCACGACATGCTTGTTGACAAACCGATACCAGGGGGTTTACACAATAACTGACTACGATACGGCATGATGAAGCGAACAGAAGGGTTTGAAAAGGAGAAGCCTTTACTTTAGCTGTTAAATGTACGAGAAATTCTCAAAAAGCCCGGGGGGTCTAGAGATGCTGTCACGCTTTATTTGAGGGAGCTAAAAGTCACCGTGTGCGTGTGGCAAAGGGGACAGTGAACCACCTGATCAATGCGGGACAAACTGTTAATATTACGTCTAGCCTTCCGCGCTGCAGGCAGTTCAGTTGGAACAGTTCATATCTTCAGTTTGCGTAAACTGGCCACATTGGCATTCTGACGCCAGCACATGATGCCGTCATTCATTTTTTCTGTCAGACACGTGATTAAGTCTCCAGCCGTGCGACGTCGCAATTCATACATCGTGACATTATCAACTCTTCCGGAGATTAATGTTTTGAACTGACCGGCTTACCAAGTGTACAAGGACGTCTAGGTTCACATACAGGTGGACGGCGGTATTCGCGGTTGATTTGAAGTGGGCGACAGGACTTCTAGTTTCAACGTCGGATCTAATCCCAGTTGTATATCGAGTTGCTGAAGCAACGTGACAAAAACAGCGCTAAATCTCTGTGGAATCACAACAGAGACAGTGACAGCATAATTTTGTCACGACTGTCCTTCATGCTTGAACAAACCTCATTTCCCATCAAGTTTGATTAGGCTAACTTCTGCCTACAGGGTTCTGGTAGCACTTTTGATTGGTCCAGACTGATTGTCTACTCGGTAGTAAGGAAGGGGGGCGAGGTATAATTTTGTAGCGATATGATTGTGTTCCGTTGATCGGGTTGGCATGTATCATGGAAACGAGACGTTGATTGATGAATGCACGCAATCTCAGTTTCGTTACTTTCAGTTTGAACATCACTCACATTTGATCGCAGTGTTCGCATTTAGGCAAACGATTCAGCCGGCCTGTTTCGAATACAAGCACTAAAACCCGAGCTTCGTTCAATGAAACCGGCTGGAACGTATATCTGAAAGCGAAGCCTGCGATCAAATGTGACCGTTGCTCAGCTTGAAATTAACTAACTCGCCGACTACTCATTTCGTTACCATGTTGCTCAACTGAAAATTGGTCCATTGTTTATCATTTGGGACACAGAGTGTACGCTGACTACCTTACTGGATGAATTGTACCGTGTCTGTAGAATACCTAATCAAATTGGACATTCTTAGTGATTCGTAAGCAGAAATTTGCAACTAAAACGAAAGGTTAATGTTGTCTAGGATCCGGAAGAAGATTCACCTTTTCACCATTTGAAGGTAGACTGATCTGCTTGATCATGTAGCTGTGGTCTTTTGAAATAATCTATGCTTGTTGGCGTATGGTATATCTGAACATCTGCTCACTACTACATCTCATATTTCAGTCTTTGCTCAATCATTTGTTATTGAAGGTGGCTGTCGAAAGGGTGTGTTCCACCCGGAATGGTTTTGTAGTCGCCTTTGGTTTACGCTTGATAGTTACTTTCGTACACCACTCTCAAACATCCGACTACGGTCTCATGCCATCCGTTTAAACTGCTTTCAGTTCTATTTCTTTTTTTGTCACTGTGATGTGTTTTGATTTTTATACATAATTCATTTGTACCCTGTATAACTACAGGCGCGTATATGGCCCGTAGAAACTCTACGACTTTTTTTCACTGCCGAACGGATGTGAAAAGTGACAGGGACAGTCAGAAGTGTGCGTACACACTGCGGATGATGCAGCTTGTCGGTTCTCATCCACTTGTGCTCTCTTTTCCTTGATAATCCCACGCTATACGGTCCATAGTGTATTATTATACATTACATGCCAAAAGGTTCACAATCAATAGAAGGGCGGGTGAATCAATCTGTCCTGGCGCCATGGCATTTCAGCCAAGAATTCCAGGGTTCTGAGGACTCCCTTTCTTGACGCGACAGACAGGAACCTGTCGTATACGGTACTGAGTAATTGAGCGAGCATTTTTTGTGTCTACTCTGACACCATGGATTTTCCGCAATTTCGGTGTATGGCGTTATAACTAATGCCGTAAGCTGCTATTTCCAGCGTATTACTTTGTCTTCTAAATCATCCATTTAGGATCGGAGTTTGTTGCAGATACGTCAGTTTCTCCATATTTAAAAGGGAATCCAAGTGACCGCATGTTAGTTGTCCTAAGTGTGCATGGTATTGTTGTGACAAAATCGTACACTTTAGGGAGCTTTTTTTTCCAGCCCCGTATTTCACATAAACCGCTCGGTGAGAATAACCGTGTGCTTCTCACGTTTGACGACATGCACACTCACCGCATCTATCACAGTTGATCACAAATCGTAGGAGTATCACCATTACACCATGTCAAGTCAGTCGTTGAGAATCTTCCGTCGCCTTTCGATTCATTTTTATCCACTGATATTCACTTAGTGACCTTAAAGCACACAGTTAAGAAAGAAGGGTGATTAAACAAGGGATGGTTGGGCCGGGCAGCCTGGGTTGATCGGTTAGCTGCTTTAATTCCTCACTGCATAAATCGTTTCAGACTATCTTGATCAGAATCGTTTTGTCCTTCTCCGCAACCAGTTTACTAAATTTACTCCGGTCTCAGGATGTGTGACATTTTGTCGGTACATTCTTCTATCCATAATCACTATACATGCTTCTTTTCCTGGCCGTGCTATGAGAATGTCGTCATGTCCGCGAAGAGTTCTGAGAGCCCAAAAGTGTCTAACGATGATTAGACTTTCATGAGTCAGATGTGACTGCGGATATTACTGGCAGCGATTGACTGAGTCTGATTTAAAATGTTCTCGACTGGCCTGTGATGTAATAGTTAACTGGTTCGTCTGATTTTAGACATTTGCGAACTGAACCTCGATCTCTGCCTGGTCATCTCTAGGGCGTAGGCAGCAAATCCTTCCTTCTAGCCATAATAATTTAAGTAGACTATAGTCAAAACCTAACTTGCGACAACTTATGAGCAACCTTTCCAAGTTGACCGGACACTGACTGAGGTGTCTCGTCACTGTGACTGCCCATCAATTTTGAGGACCCGTTGGGTAGTGATTATCATCGAAGCTCTTGCCCTGTTTTTCTGCCAGTTCGTTGGAAACACTTTGCTGTTGGTTCATACTCCGTAAGAGTTCAATCCCATGTGGGCGGATTGTTTCATTTTGGTTTGATGAGAGACGTCTGTTGAAATAGGGTTTCTACGAAGAGTTGACCAATGATGCTTGGGATATTCATTCCGATCACCGCAGCCAAAGGTCAACAAGACAAACGAATCATTAAGGCCTATCCTCAATATTTGCAAAGCAACATGGCCCAAAATTTGTTTTACAAAATGGTGGTGGAAAATCAACCCTGTTGGTTGTACAGCTATTTTGTTTTAAAGTCGGGTATCAACTGTCTGCTCATTACAAAACGTTTGTGTCAAGTACTAACTGACCTGTGGCCTGTGAACCATCCGAATAAGAGTTATCCTATATACCCGACAATTTTGCCAAAGAGAACATTTTACAATGTAGGTGGACAAGAAGAGAACAAAACACTACAGTAAAGAACTTCACAACCGTAAGAGAACACAACAATAAATTGAACGCATTTTTGTGTTTAGATGAGCTTCTTCAGGATTCTAAACGCAGACGAAAGCAATTGGGCACCCAACGTTGAAAATAAGTTTCCTGGTATGAACGAGCCGTATCCAACTAGAAGGAAACATTACTAATTGTGTGTGCCACCACGGAGCATCGTAGGAAGCCTTGAAAGTATGCCTATGCAAGTGCATCTTGATTAGACACATTTATTACAAACCGAATTCTGTCAGAAGGGGGAAAATCTCTCTTCGATTCTGAGGAATTCCATTGCAGGTTCACAGAGAACGATCAACGCGCTAGGCGCGTTGTAGCGTGTGAAACTATACTGCCTCATTTGTTGTTTCATTTGCACAAGTACCAGACAATACTCGAAAATAAAAGTCATAAAAAGCACTCATTTTGTGCCTACTTGATTGGTTAGTCTGTCGCTGACCAGGTTTTTGATTTTTTGACTTGGGTTGATAGCTGTTTTCAGTTACTATTATATGTATCTGTGTAATTTATTTCAGGCTCCCGCGTACGCTCTTCTGTCAGAAGTTATTAAAGCCGGCTGTCGGGCAAGTATCTTCTTAGCTGAGCGCATATGACTCTCCATACCCTTTGGACATTCTAACATCTGTGTACAGTCTCCACAGTATGAACATTCATCTCACTGCACATATTGATACTTCACACTTTTTAAACTGTCTGTTATTTTCCTTCAACTTACTCTGTATTAACCAAACGAACTTCCAAGTATGTGGCGTTCGATATTCTGGGATATTGTGGCTCGAATTTTTCAGGGCAGTTACTCGTTTACTGACGTCATGATAGATGCTTGTTTCCCTCAGCAAGCGTAGCAGCTAAGATTTCAAGGCGTTCTCACCAACAGGAATTCCTAGTTCAACTAAAGATTGGTGTCACACGGGAAAGAGTTCTGCGAATGTGTTCTCATTTGTAAGCTGTGGCAGTAATTCGGTAACATATTGACCTATAACTAGTAACATTTAATCTACAGGGACGCAGAACAAATCAACTACATTGCAAGAATATGGCCGGGATTGGAACTGCGGCCACGCTTTGATGAGGCGAC
>QNGE01000244.1:10729-32674 GCA_008508345.1 Paragonimus westermani
AAACACACAAGAAGCTTCCAAGGAGCCATCAACTGCGAGGTTATCGTGTCGAAAGACTGTGTTTGAACCTGGTTCTAAGGTTAACTACCGAGACCGGCGGAACGCGGGGGCAACAGGCCCCGGGGATAGGAAGTTCCCGGCAAAGTGGAGGGGACCGTATGTAGTAGTTGAACGTCGTGACCCAGTGTATCTGATAAAGAATGAGAAGAGTCAGCATCGAGTGCACGGAAGCCAGCATTGTAAATGGTACGACAATCCGATCAGAATAGAATGCACACCGTGTGTGTGAACAGCACCGAGCCGGCACGCAGATCGTCGTGAGAACGAAGAGAACCTGAAAGCCTTTTGTTACGACTGGAACAATCTTTGCGGGGAGAAGAGTGTAGTGAGGATAGACGGTCGCACCATACTACTCACACCACTATTCAGTAGCCGCTTGGATCGAAATGATCGCGGGATGAATGCGGGAGAGATATGAGAAGGATCGTTGGAAGGCAGAATGATATTTAATGGCTGTCGCCACATGAAGTAACTGAGACATGGTGTCCAAAGCGACTGGAGCGTCCTTAGAAGAGTGCGGTGTGCAAATGAGTGTTTTTGTTTCTAGTCCCGTTGAGAGGCTTAAGTAGTGTATTGGTTTCTCCAACAAAACAACCTTTGTATCGTCCGCCTTCTGGACTCACAATACAGTTTATCGAACGCTTGAGACAAGCTGATTATCATATGGATGCAAGAACACTGCACACCGTAAATGAGCTTAGCAGAATTAATTGATTGCTCAAATTTCTGACAACTCTGATGCCGACCTCTAATCCCCGATCCCAATCCTGCTTAATAAGGTCCGGCCAGTGACTGATAAACTATCTCTCGCACGTTTTCTGAGTAGTACCTTTAAATGTCATTCGTTCATTCGTCCATTTAAAATCTGTGCATAACTCCCGTTTTGTTTATGTTTCACTTTAAATGATTGACGAGATTAGAAAAATGAGATCTATCTCGTCAAATAGTTGCTTCGATTAGATGTTTGGATGGAAAAACAATACTTTTTGCCAACAGAAGGTACTGACTTTGACGATACGAAATCGATTGCCCATCCCTCTACATTGCGTTATTTATATCACCTATTAACTATTCGGTTATGTACTTACTATGAGCGATTCGGATCAATAAGCAGCATCGAATGGAATGACCGCAACATGCCGCCTTATGAGCAAAAGTGTGTATGCGGCCAGATATCATGACTAATGCTGACACTGATGCCACAATACAACGTGCAATGCTGAATGTTCACCAGCTTGACGCTACTACTGCGATCAAAGCCTTATTTGTGACAATCACTCCCCCCATTTTCGCTTCACAAAAGTGGCAGTTATCATGAAATACAAGCTCTGCAAGGCTATTTAGAAAATACGACATTTTGGAAATTATTTGCTTTGGTAACGGCACGCAACAGTGTTCAAAGAGACGACTTACATTTCAGCATTGGTCTTACCCCTTGTCGAATTTGATTATTCGGAAGAAGAGTTACCGATTCTGCCGGAATAGATTAATTCTTCAGTTTGTTTTTCAGGCAGGCAGTAGCCTCAAAACATTGAATTCCTTGATCTAGTTCACCACCCACAAAATAAGCTCTACACTAACTGTGTGACCAACTTACCGCTCACCACTTTATTCATTGACACGGTTATCAAAGGGCACCCGGACTGGATACTTGGAAATATGCCTAGAAAGATGACTTAATTTGTTGTCCAAATTATCTCTGGGTTCCCTGTGTTAACACAACAAGAATACATATCGCACTTTGCTTTAGCTCATCGAGCCTAGACGGGCTATTCAAATATAGTGGATCGGCCGATAACAATCAAACAAGTCAGTCAATCACGACCATTTAGCCGACTTCAAAGCAAGCAAGTGGTTGCCTACATGGCTGTTGCACGTAGAAAACCTCTGGCTACTATCTGAGCAACCTAGCCTTATTGAATGCAAACAAAGTTGGGTTGATACTTCGGACGGAAAGATAAACGAAGTCTGCTAACAAGTTTGACAACCTACTGGCTGGCCGTTTGCTAACAATGCTTCCAACACAGTAATCCATATTTGTATCCGTGATATCATGATCATATGTGATCCCAGCACACACCGACATCAGCGGAAGTTGTGTAGAGGCTACTCAGAGTGGTGACCTGAAAGTGCAGAGGCTTGTTCGAATCAATCGATCCGGTTGATTTAAAGCAGCAAGTGGTTGACGAAGTACACCGGTCATGTATTCGGGCGCTATGACAAACGAATCCAAACTTAATCTATTTTGTGCCTGATTAACGCACCGGCTCAAACAGCTTATCTACTTTGACATATCAATACCCGATCGGCTGTTTGCACCAATCTGCCTTACCTGGTAAGTAATTCGTCTACTGAGCTAATGAGCTGATTTTCCGGAAGGGGGGAGGTTGTTCACATGGCAAGAACACACCAGCGTGTTAACGTTGCCTTACCGGCTTCTATCACTCAAATCGTGACGCCAGCTGCATGTCCCTGCCTGTACCCCTAGCTAGCACCGCTGCCCTTCTCGAAAGGATAACTTAGGGAAAAGTGCATAGTGCCCGATTAAATGGGGATGCATAGCTAAAAAATGTGAGCCATGTGCTACGTAATGAAGTAATGTATCAGAAAGTGTACGTCGTGTGATGGTACCATATGTACTTGTCGCAGTGTGGGTAGTGTCCGTCCGCTTTCACCAATGTCTAGCACCACCCGACTTTTTCGAATAGCACGTTCAAGCAACCTGTACGCTGTATTTTAGCAAACTGTGCAAATTATGTATTTGAGAAACACATGCTACTCTTCAGCAACTAACCAATTCAATTACATCAATCAAAGAAACTACAGACACCAGGCTTCGAACGCTGCCAAGATGAGTCAATAATTCAAGGCTCTATGAGGGTTCTTTTCGGTTGCAAACGAAAGCAACTGTTTGAAGTTATTTCTGAGTACACCATGACCTCATTTTGACCTTTAGCCTGATGCATTTGTATATATGGGAGGTGCTGGACAATAGCTGGGGATGAAGCGACCTATCAGTCTCTTCTGGAGTTAGTTATGCCGTTTGTCTCAGATTCAGTAAAATCCGCAGACCATTGCTGATACCGAGAACACTAACTTAGATGACATTATAAATTCATAACGTATGGTAGAATACGTAGTATAAGACTGGCGGCCCAAATTCGCTGGAAGCATACGACGTCAACACTGATCTACGGACTCCATGAAGTCTGAAATGGACCGTATAACTAACTCGCGAATGAGTTAGTTTCTACAACTTTAAGCGTCTGTCGTTTCTATGGTAGGATGTGTTTGAAGTTTACTGAGTACGCATACCTGATGAACCACTCAAGAAAGCGGCAGTGTGCTCCCAGTGAATTTCGTCCACTAAACCGACACTACGCATTGTACCACAAACCAATTAAGAACACTGTTTAAATGAAATAGTCACAGAGCTTTCTGATAGGTATTTATTGAGGCGACTACATATTTGGAATTGAGATGAACGATTGTATCAAGCATCTTGTCATAAACCATACAATGTTATCGTCACTAGATAGCAGAAATACTTTCAAATACATCAGGAGGGATTAGTGTTCATTTTTCTCAAGCAGTAACATATTTAACCATTTCTTACAGTGTTGCCAGACAACTAGCTTTTCTCAGTTAGTTGATAGAGCCAACTACCTTCTTAACCGTCAACATGATCGGATGTCTTCCAATGTGTAATTCCTTTTTCACCTTTATTTTCCTTTTGTTTAAACTCGATGTCCATTCCCGTGGACTCATTTCTGCTACTGTATGGAGATAAGGTCGTGTTTGATGGTAAACATTTGTGAAAGCTTTCTCGTTATGCAACACAGTCCTACAGAGCTAGACTACCGCAAGCTGTTTATCGCACAATCGATCCAAATATATTGTTGTTTGATTTTTTCTCTTCTTAAAACGACAACCGGTCAGCACGTTTTTGATGACCTCTCCCAAAGACAGACTGAAAATAGTGTGAGCAAAACCGTTAGAACACGAAAACTGCTAGACGTAATCATTTCGTATTGACTCTTCAGTAGCAAATTTATAATAACACGAAACAATTCTTTGTATACCGAACACTTAGGGGTGGATGGGATGGACAGTCGATCGATGAGTTTATTCTTGGGTGTAATCTGTTATACACGGAGTCCTAAGTTAATATGGTCTTTCCAAGTCATCGATTTTTTCCCAAAAGTTAGTAGACATGTTTTGCATTTTGCTTTCCAAATCGTTTTCATTCCCGTTGATCCTTATCTCCGTTTTGTGAATGCATGCGTACTCACCTCTTGACTACATTATTCCCGACTTTCCTTTCTGGATTTTGTAGCCAAGTATTCTAAATTTTTATGTAGATCTACGGGACACTCACCTAACCGTAGTGGCATTCACTGTTGTGGTCTCACCGACTCTATAGTGGGTCAACATTTTAAAGCATACAAGTCATTAGCTTCCAGACTTTCGTTCGATTAAAACATCCCGTTCATTCCAACCTGTCTAGATGGACATCCGACTCCTCAATCAGGTCTCATTTCAAACCTGGATATGTCCGTACACGTACATTTTTATTGCTTACCTACTTACATCTGAAAAAGGATCGGTCATAAAATTGAGAAAATAGCTTCATTGATTATTCTGTTCTCCAAAGATGTGTTTGCTTCACTGCTGAAGATTTTCTTTCCTACGTATATAAAGCACTTTCTTGAATTAAATGAAATTGACAAAGGACACCTGACTAACATATCGGAATATTGAAGGTCAGTTGAAATCAATCTTGAACGCGCCCAGCCTCGTTTAAAGTTGACAAGAACTCGTCTCCAGTGGACATCTAAGTGAGAAAGTATGAAGTTTGGTAACAGAGGAAAGTTAAATCGAAACATGGGGATGGAGCCGGTATTACATTTGAAAGGATCAGGTGGGCATTGGTAAGGCGAGCTGTGGAAGACTGTAAGCGCCAGTTGCGGCGTAGTTCTGACGAAATTTGGGCAAAATGGTTGTTCCCGTTGGTGAACACGGGGCAACATACCATATCAGCAAAACGGTACCATGATTCGTAAGTGATTCAGTATGAACGCACCGTCTAGCCTGCAGCCCTGACATATACTAACCCGATAGCCGTTGCAGCATCGTCTCTCGAGATGAATGAGACAGTGATAATCTAGTCCTTGACGGTTGTGTTGTGGAATACCGTGAAGTAAGATTTCAATCTACCAAGTTTAGTCTACCTTGGTGTACTCGTAAGGAACATGCCAACAGGATACCTTGAGAACTCCCACAGGACTTGAATTTGCACGCCATCTGTGGTCCTTCCAGAGCACTGTGTGCAAGAGTGTTCTCTCCGACTTCTCCGTACGAATTAAAGGGTGTTAAGTAATGCCCCACTACCATGAAGTTGGAAACGTCATGTGTCTGTCAATATTAACAAATTGTAATGACAGATTTCAAAGGTGAGCTCCAATTTGAGATGCAGTGCTCCAAGAATTCAGTGTTTACGCAGCTATGTTGAGTGGACGTCATCCAACCGATCTGATTGCTCCAAGCGTTTCCAGAACGTGCTGGACTCTTCAGTCGTTCTCCAAGGTCATTTGTAGATTACAACTGTCATAACGTCGTACAGGAACTCAAGATAAAAGGAATAATTTTCGTGTCTTTCTTTCTTCTTGCTGTCATGGGTTGGAACTTTCTGTGATTGGGCATCCAAGCGTTCCGATAGTGATAATTTCGTTGCGAATAGTTGAGTTAACGTTAACGTGTTAATAAGACTATAGTAGTAAAATATTGGATGGCATTATGGTTTGTCACGTGATGCAGATTTGCTGAGTTTAACAAGGAAGTGGAACATCTGACTGTATGTAATATGAGTATGCCAACAGCAGTGATGGTGTGTCTGATGAGCGTGTTGCCGACATTGTACACCTTGAATGGCAACTGCAAGAAAGCTTTCACCTAATGTAAAATGCGCACTGTTACACTTACGATACAAGTACAATCTGATAAAACTAACAGTTTAGTCACGTTTTCTGATCAACGTATCGTATGTCGTTAGTTTGTCTGGAGTACATAGTTTAAGAACTCAGTTTAGCAATAGTATCACCACACATCTAAGATCAAATGAGAAGACTGAGGGGATGTAGACATTTTCAGCTTGTCTTAATAGATAACTAGCATCCAGACTGCATCATCTAGGAGGGAGGGCTTAAACTACAACTATGCAATATACACGTCTCGCGTATGCCTAAAAATGAGTTTTATTGTGGTGTGTGGCAGTTTAAAATGTGATGAAAACTCTGAGTGTCCTCCTTAAACATCCTCTATCACTAAGCGATCATTTATATTACGAAGCCGTACTGTTACACGTCTGATCCAATACCGCGACTGACGCTCCAATTATGTGATGAGGTTGACATCCTGAACGAGTCCAAATCAGCTACCCTTGGCGATTTCACCACATGGGTCATTCTTATTCCTCACGAAATTTGTGCTCAATTTGTATGGCAGCGACAGTCACTCGGAATCACTGAGAGGAGTTTTGAGATGGATCGATTCCTTCCCAATTGCTTTGTTGATAACACTAATAGTCTATCCTACCCATGCTCTGGCGTTCAAGGTCTGACCAATCGTCTTATCTGGAAACATTGATGCATTGACAAGTGAAACATTTAATGTTGTTCCACGGTACTTATGTTTAACTGGTTCCTATACTTTGATTTTTGCAATATGACTACCTATTGGAGTGATGTGTTTTGAGGTTAACGCATCATAGAGGGAATTGGTCTCATTGTGTATCTGTGGCGTTTCTGTGGCTATCATTCTGAGTGATTCTGTTATCTTCTCCACAACGGAACAAGCGAGCAGTTGGTCCGAATGACCACCAGCGATTTGGTGGACACTTGTTTCAACATACTTGTTAATGTCCGTCATATTCCAGAGGAGCTGTTTATGTGAAGGCAGACAACAGTTCTACCAACCAAAAATCTCTTCTCCGAAAATTTTGTTGCAGAGTTCCCTACACACTATACTTTGGAATTTTTAAGCCGTACATACAATATTTTTCACACTGATCTCTACTCATGAGCATCATCGCTTATGCTGCTGTTGATCCAGACAATATTGTCTCAGACAAGAGTAGCTGAGTTGTGAATGAGGGATAATGTACGGAAACCGGAATGAGCAAATAGATTCACGGTCCGAATTGTCGTAGTAAAAGCAATGTGGACGAGTTCGACCATTACGGATAAGCCCTAGTGACCGGAATGACTGACTATAAGTGAAGGAGAAAACAACATTCGCGCCAGTTGTCGGTCGAGTTGTACTCAGGGATTCTCGTTCAGGTCTGTGAAATACCCAGATTTACGGACTACTAATAACCGTTGAAACCTTCCACGCAAATAATAAAGCGAACTGGTTGCAGTAAGCAGTTCATATTCATGAGGTAAGAAGTACATCATAATTAGAGAAATCAGAGTCTGCTATTGGCTAGTCATAATGGTACGTGCAAAGTCACAAACCGTAAGCTAAGTGATGCAATACAAAACAAGAAATTGGCGAATAGCGGGAAATGTAACAGTGAAGCCGTTCGTCCAATCCCAATGCGGTGTGTTAGCGCGAATTTTGAATTAATGCATTGTTAGATCTTCTCTTTCGTTGCGGTTTGGATAAGCGGTGAATCGAATAGGTTGTTACCAAAGGCTCGTCCTTCTATCAATGATTTTTATTCGAAATCATGTTTGTGGGCCTTAAGAAGCGTATTTTATTCGTGCGCTGGATAACGTTGTGGTTGTTTATACAACTTCCCAAAGGAAGGTACCTTCCACAAAAAGTTACTCTTTAACGGTGCTTTTCTCTTTTGTGAGAGGGGGAAACTTATTCATATGGAACCAAATTTATGCAAGTATGGTACGATGAATGAGACAGCTGAAAAACCATTTTGATCAGTGTACTGTCTCAGTTGAACAGAAAACAATAAACTATGTTAAATCAGACCCCTTTTTCAGGTTAATTGAAAAAGTCTTAGACCATGTTCCCGTGCAGATTAAATCTAGTCCGGTTATAGCGAAATAAATGGATTTTTCGTACACGGGGCGCTACGATTCGGCAACCCTTACCCTTGCTAATGCAAACACAAGTTGGGAATGAGTCAGCAGGTATGTTGCACCTCTCGAATGGGTATGGAAGGTTTCTCGTGAAAACAGATGTTGTGAACTTCGTGAAATCTTTTCTCAGGTTCCCTGTAGATGACTGCTATTCTTTTATTAAAGACGATGATGCGTGAAGCTTTGTACATTGGGAATGTGTGATCTCGTCCTAGGAACACCTCTATGATACCGGATGAATTACAGTGTTTCTGATCAAAACAGGATTCTTTAAGTAAGATAAGCCGTCTTCAATTTTCATCTGTCAGTTTTCGGTGGGTTAATTCCTTCTAAGGTATTTCTTCTGGAAAATCAGTGCACTCTGCTATCGTCCGATCCAACTCAAATCAGAACCATATATCATTTCCACTACCTAATATTTTGCAAATGTTGTATTCCACGGATGCATCTTTTTCGGCTCGTTCCAGTACAGCGGTCTTCCGGTTTTGTCAGTGCTACTGGTTAGCATTATTACAACCCACATTCTCTGAACTTCAGTGGTAGGTGCCAGTTCTCAGAATTGGTTCGCCATGGTCATCAACATCATATACAGCAATAAATCAGTAGTTCACACAAATGCTCAACTGCCACACAACCATGAAAAAGAGCAAACCCTGTACAGGAAGACAGAAGAAAATGGAAAAGAGGAGAAGGGAGGATACCTAATTACTGGAAATAGTTTCGTTCACCTTTAAACATTCAGCACCAAGGTGCCTACACCTTGCTAACAAGCAGATGAGTTGTAGGTGAAGGAAAGACGTCATCAACAAAACGGCCGCCTTCCGGCTTTCACTGCCCATCGAAATTAAATGCATTCTATTCACAGACATCTCGGCCAAACAACAGTAACATTCATACCACTGAGCTTGACTAGCCGCCATTTCACCTAAAATCTGCAGGCACTGAATCTGTGAGTTGCGAGGGTTCCAACCTGGGAGGTGAACCCAGCCTACAGTGACCAAGCCCTTCGTGGGCTCCTACTTCGGGTGGCCATGTTTCGCTCCCATAGGGTAATACAGCCCTCACTGTTGTCTTATACACACAAATCTTAAACCTCAGACGTATGCCTCTCTGTCTCCAAAGGTATCCCCTGTTAGCTAATACCGTCCCAGCCTCAGAAATACGCGATTCCACCTCATTCCCAACATCGCCACCCCCTCTCAAAGGAAGACTCCCAGGTACAAAAACCGGTCAGCTACCCCCATGACATCATCATCCAACAATAGATGAAGGTTGTCACAACAATCTTGAAGGAGCGCTTCACATTTCGAGACTGCAAAAGTCCATCCCGAAGTATTCAGCAGAATGTGAATTAACATCTAGAATCGTTTGTGTTTCTTGAAGCTTGTCAAAAGCAACACTACGTCGTCAACATAATCATGGTCAGTCAGTCTTCCACCAGGTAAGAGTCCCACAGCGAAACCTTGTGAGTACCACAGACAGTCCTCCATTACTTCATCTGTGATGAAATTGAGCAAAAATGGTGGAAGTGGACAGTCTCGACGTACGCCACCCATGGTGCTGAAACTGTCATACAGTTAACCCTACCCTACGCTGAAGTATGGGAATAAAGCACTAACAGAGAGTTCACATACTTGATCGGTACATCTCTGCGTTTGAGCGACTCTACATGTGTAGACTGATCCATAGAAGCGCGCGCACCATTGTAGTCGAGAAAAAAACAATTGTTGGCTGGTGATGTACTTGACACGGCTTCAGAATTTGGTGAAGAGTAAAAATGCGATCAATTCACCCTCTTCCAGAGCGAAACCTTGTCTGTTCATCCCCAATGTTTACTTTCCAAACTGGAGTGAGTCGACGAAGTACAATGGATGCCAGAACCCCAGTAATTACTGGGGTCAAACTAATTCTTTCATCAGAGCAGAAAGAAGACATATATTGCGATATGGTAACACTTCATTTACTCTCATCAGTCGCAAACGTAAAACATGTGAGTTATATACATCATATAGATAAGGACAAATACGGACTAGACACACATACAGGCACACCAATTATTATGTAATCATGACCTTGGCAATCCGACAGGTTGTTTCAACCACTTTTGTGCACACAACGTCGGTTGGTAAATTCCAGTGAGCATCATCTCGCAGAAAGCTAGTAACTTCGGGTTTCGGTTGCGCAACAATACCTTGAATGAGTTTAATGGATCAACTTGATGACCTGTTGTCATGAAGTGTTTAGCATTTCCTTTATGGCCTTCGCAAGACCAATGGACTTCTTTTTTGAATATGGGAACTACTGACATGTCCCCTGCACGGTAGGACGGTCTCGGTCGTTCACACAAATTGATACAGCTGCGTCAAAGCCTCTACTAACACCTCCTCATCTTCTTTGAAATGTGCAGGCACAAGATCATCTGGACCAGCAGGCTTCCCTGTGCATTCCCGCCGAGTTTGTATGCGGCTGACACTTTCCATCGTGAGTTTCTGTCATCCCCCGTCCGTTCTTCCGATTAGGTCGCGCGATGGCTAGTTCAGTCTCCACTGTTGTATGCAATCCACTCCCTGTGGGCTTTTGGACATATCTTACTGCTGAATTAAGGTATTGTAACGAGTGGTGGAATACTCGCGCCCCCAATTTAGTCACCTGTCAGAATTTGTTGAATTTCAGAAGCAAGCGTCATCCTCGTAAAATTCTCTTTATCTTACCTCCGAACCTATCCGAAACACTACGACGCTAGTTGAAAATCGCTGCTTTCACGCTCGAGGGTCTCAGTTAAAAGCGCAGTTTCTGTCTAGGTTTGGAATGTCGGACAATAATCAGCTCATGTGAAATCTTGTGTTGTGAACCCAGAAGGCGGATGGCACAGAAGAAATTGTATATTTGGGAAACCAATACACCAGTTATGCGCCTCAACGGGACTACGAACAAAAACACTCATTTACGCACAACACTGCTCTGAGGATGTTCCAGTGGCTTTGGTCACCAAGTCTCAGTTCCCACATGTGGCGAAACCATTCCACGTGATGCTTCCTCCAATGATCCTTCCCGTATCTCTACCGTATTTGTCCCGCGGCCATTTCCATCCATGCTGTCTCCTCGCTAGTGAATGGTGGTAGTGTAAGTGGTATAGTGCGACTGTCCGTCCTCGTTACACTTGTATATCACGCGACGGCAACCACACACTGCGTTGTGACGGATGCATACTCTTTGTTCTGTTCAGTTTACAACTGCAGCAACTCGGAAACTATCTACAGTGGCTTCCAGTCAATTCTTCACCTGTTTATTTCGCCATCTGACACAAGTCTTCAGGTTCTCATGGTCTTGAAAGACAGTTCAGAGAAGTTTTACGTAGAGCGTTTTCTAGTTTGTGATGTTATTTAATTTGTCGTTTTTTTAGATGGCCATAGTTGTTTTACCATGTAAACGGCAAGTGTTACTAATTCATTTGACGCCTTCAATGGCCCGTTCATGATAGTAGCATTTTCTAGTCACTGAATATGGGATGGTCAGTGTTGTGTACTCATGGGTTTTGTGTGCAGTAGTTTGGAGCTGGTTGATCTACCTGACGAGAAACCATATTCAGTCATTTGTTCGGCTACACATGGACAATAGCGATCTAACGAGCTGCAGTTGATACGAGTGTCAGCTGTCTACAAAAACAATATCGCCTACCCGATATAAACAACCATCGTTCATCTAACACTATCTGCATAGTCTAAAACCGAGTTTCTGATGACATGGTGAGCTCGAGACTCTTTCGACTATCGTAATGTGGCAGACAAATAATATAGACTGACAGCTGATGATAAATGTCAGATTCCTTTTTTGTCGCTTCGTCGCGTTTCTGATGACGGAAACCTTCATTTTTCTAGTAAGGGTGATCAAACGTTAGTACCGGTAGGAACGCTTATACCTCTTTTAATGAGCTACGATTAATGTACCAAGCACTATAAATCCCAGTGATTAAATGGCTCGTTTTTTCCACCTGAAATCATTACACTTGTTTATGTCACACACCACAAACGATTGTGCGTATTAAGCGCAGTCTTGTAGGTCCTCAGTTGTGTGATTTGTCATTTCTGGAATGACTTAAATTGCAACTGGCATTTCAGCGGTTAATTATTTTTAATCACTTTGAGAAGAAGGTAGAGAATGAAAGGTCATTGAGTTTTATCTAAACTATTTGTGCTGATTATTTCACATTGAAGTGTCGAAAAATTGCAAGGGACAGACGAACAAATTCACAAGTTTAGCATAATTGGAAGGTCGTTCAGGCACAATGACAGAAAGTATGAAAAACCCAGTTATCATGTTTAAGAGTACGCATATTTTATGTTCCAAAGTGAAACCCGATTGGAATTCGATGAAGGTGGTAAACTACATACTCACTTCGTCAGAGGCTATCTGCGAATAGAGGTGAACCAATATCTGTTCACAAAGGGTAATCTGAACACAAGGAAGATTCCTATGGCCACGTCTAGACAACTACACACAGTTGCGCAAAAAAGGTGACCAGAACAGTTTGTGGCACTCTGCTGTGTAACTTAAATAGGTATGGTAATTATGTTTACCGCATCTCTAACTACGTGCACTGGCTGAAAAGTTAGTAACCCAGAACGACTTAACTTCTTCATTTGTTGCTTCTCAATACTACACACTTGTTCGACCCTTACGAGATATCAGCCTTTCTTCAAATCGTAACTTAGCAGCCCATCCAATACGTGTCACTCAATGGTTCACCTGACTTGACATAAACTGATTAAGTTCAACAGGCTGACTAACAAAGACCGAACTGTTAACGATCGACTGAACCATGGTGGGCCAGTTGATGGTGTACGTTTCACTCCATAACACTGGATGGCAGAGTACGCGTGCAAGAATAACGAGGTAAGAGGTGCACTGAAGGTATGAACAGTAAGGCAGTGCAAACGTGTTGACGATACAGTTCACGTGAATAAGTTGGAATTTGGTCACACGGGAGACATGAAAAAGGTCATTCATAACCGCACGGTCAGGGATCCAGACTACATGAGCTTGCTATAAGCAGAATGATTCACATAAGTGATCAATCGGAATGAAAGTAAACCTCAGAATTATGATCACTTATCCACCAGTACAGCACTGTACGGACGGCTAAACCATCTCACCAGAAAGGCTGCTTGTCCTGGCCTACTTCGCTTCCCGACCATGATCCTACACAATATTTCTGGGATTAACTTGGCTGATCATTTTCACATATGTGCAATTGTGAAGGTTTTTGCCTGCGAAGGATACATTTGAAGACATGAAATCGAGAACTTTTTGCAGCGCAGGACAGTGACCAACTCAAAAGTAAGACCAATTCGGTCACAACACACTAGGGAACGTAAACACTGATCATTTCCTGAGACGCGTGTGGGAAACAATCCGAGATGTTAACGTATTGCAGCCATTGATGTGCCCGTAATCATAGCGTTTCTAGCTATTCTGCTTAGCTTCGATTTGTCGGGTTTTTGCTTTTCAATACAGTTTTCTACATCCAGGTTATTTTGCCTCACCACTGAGATGAGCTACAATCCAAACCACACCAACTTCTGATTAGGCTCATGAGTGTCACGACCGTTGTTATCACCCTTCACAAGTTTTCCGGCTTGCCCATACGCTATGTTGGTGATCTATTGGTTGAAGGACCATTCTACCACATCCCAGGTGCGTGCGTGTTCGTGCAAATTTACAATATTTATGAACCTTTTTACATCCTACACTCCAAAACGTTTCCACGTTAAAACGTGGCAAGAAACTGCTAATACTGTTAGTTGTTTCTTGCTCTGTACAACTGAAAGTAAACACTGGTGTGCTAGTGCGAGTCACGTAGGACGAACCGAGCCCCAGCTGGTGGGGTTGTCTCCTTCATCATCAGCACAGACAGTAGTACATCAACGGCCCTTACCAACGCTCAAATGTTATTTTAAAAATGGACAAAAATATGAGGAACTTAATTAGAAAGCAAAAGAAAAAGAATAGATAGAGCTCAGCAAACAAGACTGACTGTCTAAGTTCAGTCATTGTGCATCAAGGTGCCTACACCCTAAAAGCGAACATGCAACCGAGCCATATGTGAAAATAAGGTATCATCAGCAACACAACTTCATTTTGAATTCCACTGCTATGACTTGTCAGTTGTATTTACCTCGTGGAAACTCGGAGAAACAACCACAAAATTCACGCCAGTGAATCCGATTAGATGACACCTGTCCTGAAGTCACTAGCCACTGATTCTATGCGTTGCAAGGACCGTAGACCTGAGATAAACCCGACTAGCAGTGAATACCTATATAGTGAATGTTTTGATTTATCCACAGTAAATCTTCATCAGTTCATCTCCCATTTTTCACCGGCCGGCCGCGGCATAAGCAAAATGTCCTGGATGTTGCGGACCACTAACCCGCAGACCTAGAGGGTGATGTAAAAATCGGTAAATGCTTAAAGACTGAATGACCTTGTCAGACATTGATGAAAATTTTATTTTAAATGTGATCAGGTGACACTAAAAATCATCCCTAGAACACACATGCAGACTATCTGTAGCTTCACCATGGTGTTTAGATTCAAACGAATTACAGGTTTTCAAATGTTGGTCGAGTTAAACTTAACTTTCAGTTCCTGATAGTCGTGAATAGTGATGTTGTTGTTCGTAGCTCGGAGTGAGAGTTTAAGTATTGGGATGTTCGCTGAGCTTAGCATTCAGGTTGCAAACGCATCATCAATGTGCAAGTGTTTGAACGTGTAGGTTTGGGCGTGAGACAATGGCTAGTCAATCAGATCGGATTCCAGAAACACAAAAGTGACCTATCCAGTCCAAGAACAAGGCACAGTCAACCAGATTTCTGTATCGGAGTGCAACAGCAACAGGAAGCGGCCAATTAGACTCTACACCAAAGGTTCAAGAGGTGTAAGAAATAACCAACGGGGTCCCAGGCCAAGGTTCAAACGTAGCAGGAAATAAACAATGACTATTCAGGTCAGATTTCGAAAACAACCAAAAGTAACCAATCAAAAACCAGGCCAAAAGGTGTAGAAGAGCAAACTAAACTCCACGCTCAAGTCTGTACACTCAAACATTTGGGCAGTGACGATGTCACTTTGTTTGATGATGAAACGTTTGCAAATTGAATGTCAAGCTCGGTGAAAATCTCATTATTCAGATCTTGCGGACTTTGAACTCAGCTTTAACCTCAGCTCCGTTCGTAACTACAGTATATGTGCTAAGCAGGAACACCATCAAACGTCTCAGGTTAAAACACAGTCTCAGGCTTTGGAAAACAGTTGTTATGCTTAATCGATCCGACGGAGGAACAGTCAAACCTAGTTAGGGTGAGACGTGGAAAAATGTCCGATGAACAATGGAATTTCGTGCATGCACACAAGTCTGAAAGTACATTGTTCCCACTAACATTTAATAACTTTCTGTGACCAGAATGCATAGAATAAACTGCGAGTTTCCAATTCTTCAAAGAGTTAAAGCAGTCACCTTCATTCCATATACTGGATCGTCAAATAAATAAATAACTTGTCGATGAAGACTAAGGCAACTCTGAAAGCAAGATCTCACGAAGAGTGACTCACAAATTGACCAAGGCTGATGCTGGCCTGCTGTCCAAATCGGACACCAAATGAATAAGCGGAACGGCTGCTGCCTGCCTTGTTGATATCGTCGACGGGGAAAGATCCAGCAGTTGTATTTTTGGAATCACCATGAATAATTACGTGAAATCCGTCCATTGCAATCGCTCGTTTTGCATCCCTTCTGGCTGCGGGTGAGGTTGGATCAGTGAGGAAAAGCCGGTCATCCCAAGTCTGGAATAACCAATATTATGCCGAATACTTTATAAATTCAAGTGAACCCCCATTGCGGAGTGTTAACAGAGTAGACTGCGCCAGGGAAACACATGGTATAGGAAATGAAGTTTGCATTACAGTACTGATCGGTTCTCGTGTTTGAGAGATTTGTTTAAAGTGTCTAAGTACAAACGCACTATATATATATAAGCGAAAATCGTAACCAAACACTAGTACATCACCCATAATCTTCCTAACGTTTATCACACTGAAACTTGGAATAAAGCATGCGGCAGCTCAGATTGTTTCTTTCCAACTTGCACAATGTAAAACCGTCTCTTATCCGTATCTGTCGATACAATGTACTATATTGAGTTGATAAGGGTTTTATTCGCCATATCCGTTAGGGCACCAACTATCTGACGTTCAACTGTGCCTTCTTGCTTCATCTCTCGTTTCCACCGTTCTACAGGCACGTTTCCTCAGGAGCGATTGACTTTCTAACACCTAAGTCTTAAACGCTTTCAGTTTCACATGCAATACTCATTTCTTAGTACAATCGAGTGTGAGCCTTTCCCTATATCAGTCATACACCTGTTACTTGTCTAAGTAATCTGTTTCACTTCAACTTATACTGACAGTCTGTTGAAATTGTCCTACTCGGAAATAATGTATTTTTTTACACTAAGTGAACTGTAGCAGACAAAGTGGCAAATCAACAGGGTTACAGTAACTTGTGATATGGCATAAACTTTCGAGCTGACATCTTGATCGTCAGATGTTTCGTGTGAAGAGGACACAATGAATTGGTTTCTTAAAACCAGTGTGCTGTAGATAATGGCCTCCGTGGGGGCGATCTCAAACAAAGATCACCCTCACTACAGCGATTGGTTCGGCCTGGTCCGTTCATGTTTTCTGGTGTTTTGACATTCGTTGTAAGGTTGTTCTCTGGGCTCTGAAAGGCAACCAAGTTCACAGCGACCTCTGAACAGAACATACCCATAACCGCTATATGTGGTTAGTATTGACAATAGTTTGGTAAGTTAGAAGTTGACCTCCAGCGCTGACATAAACACGTGCACATTCACACAGCTGGTATTTCATTCAGGCCTATATGTGTCCGTCATCTTGAACCAAACAGAAGTGGAGAATTTTGAATAAAGCAACATATGACCCGGATGGAACGTCGGCAGTATAACGTACAGTTTAATTAATCCTGAACAGTATCCGGATAAGTGAATGTACTTTTCCAATCAACCCGGTAACCAACCCGCATGTGCGAAGCAGATATAAATTGTGCTCCTAAGTCTAAGTTGAGTGTGCCCTTCAAATCTATTGGCGCATTCGATGGTTACCTCTTAGAGTGGCCGGATAGATACGAGGACATCAAACGGGTAAAAATGGACGGATGAATCTAGCTTTTCAGACAACGGGAAAACTGCTCCTGAGTATATAGGTGTTAACAGTCTGCAAGCCACAGAAGAAAGTACACCGTTGTCTTTGAAAGGAAGAGGTTGTATAATGATTTTGAATCGGGGAGGCAAATTTTCGAAACATTGCTCATAGCCTTGGGGACTGTGAGCCTCAATCTTTGAACACCCTGCGGGAAGTCGCAAATATCGACCAACAACTCAACCAACGACATTGAGGGCTTAGAGTTTTTCGCGAAAAAGGGCACAGGTACGATCCGGAAATGTACCGAGTTCCGGAAACTAGTTATTAGAAATGTCCAATGATCACGATCATGAATGGAACCGTATAAATTTCCACCCTATCGAAATCTGGCTTTTACATTTCACCTACAGACTGATATGAACTTTCATATTTTATGAGAAACAAAACCAGCGAGTTTACCGTTTCTGTCATCAATGGCTGGAAAATATGTATGGGTTAAGTGCTGGAAGATAAGTTGTGTGCTACAATCACCTTATATGAACCAAGAATCTGTTCTTCATTGTTGTCATTCTTATCATCGTCACACAGCCATAGTTAGAATGAAACAAAGGACAGGAAAAGAAAGGGACCTATTTTCTCCAACTCACATGTCCCAACTTAATTAAGCAATGTGAATACCTTTTTACCTTGCTTACATGCACCCAAGTAGCATGTGACATTGAGACAGCATCTAGAAGAAAAGTTCACTGTAATCTCCACCACCCTCCCTCGTTCTTTAACAATGTTTTGACCGGAAAAGATGGTTGATTTGAAGAGTCGTTAATTTCTAGAAGTCCATTACGAGTTGTGCGCAACAACGAACACAGGACGCGAACACTTGTGCGTACACCAGAGTTGTAATCACATTCCTGATTGCCATGCTTCACCAATCTTGTTGGTGACATGTTCCGCACAGTGCACATACACGTTTCCAGCTCCCGTTCTTCTTGATAATGAGACCTGTTCTTTGGTTTCCGTTCATTCGAGTCGTGCTACACTACTCACAAGCAAAGCTGCGCTTTATACAACAGTAATATTTTCATTGCGAGTTCGGAGATCTAGATAATTCCAAAGTGAACACAACCCACTGTGAATCACAACGTTCTTATGTAGACAGACCATTCTCCTAGCCCACTCCGAAAGTAAGCAACAGACTAGAGCTTTGCTCTCATTAAGGCTCATCAGTAGTGTATATCCTCGTTTGGACCGGGATTTGCATTCCGGTCCTCGCGCCTGTGAGGACAACGTGTTCACCGTAACCCCAGTGTTCAGCTTGCTCGATCCTCTCAAAGGATAAACAAACAAATTTGTTCTGTTATATTCCATAAGAATCCAAACCGTGCTCAACTGGTTCAATGGAGACAGTAACTCTAACCCAACTAAAAAGTTCTGATCACGGGGTTAGCGGATGGATGGAACAGAACGATTCTGTTCATTTTTCTTCCATAATGATCTCACAAGCTGAACACTATTCACATGTAGGGTTGTGGTTTGGCGTTTGGATTTCATCATCCCATCCTGCCTATTGTGAGGTTATCAGTATTGGGGTTAACGTGTTGGCTCCATAAGCATGAAGGCCAGAGTGGAAATTCCTGTCCGGACGAGAGTAGGCACACCAATAGTGTTTACTTCAGATCCATTTCAGTCAAGCACAGACAGCAGCCAAGCCACTGAACCCAGCTAGCTGCCACATTCCGAATGCTTTCAGTCAGAAGTCAGATAAGCCACAAGATATCCAGCCGTGAGCATGCGTATTGTTTCAGCCCCTGGTTTCTCAAGTGCTTTTTAAATCACATCATTACTGACGCGATATCTTAGAATGAACTAAATATAATACTTCTTTGCCTACTGTTTTATGCAACTATCCACTAACTGAACCGTTCTCGGAAACATCAAGGCACCGGGGTTATAGCGGTTCGTTTGGAAAGGTACCAATTCTTTTGTTGAATAAACGCTTGGGGACATATTATCATACCTGCCAAACAGTACAAACCAGATGAATTCGTAGATTTCTTTCTAGCATCTGTTGTACTTCACGTACTGTTGTTTCACGCATTCAGTGAACCATTGCACAGTTAAACAGATAAGATGAATGATATTAGGAAAGATGGCGATATAGACCATGATGGGGAAATTGTTAGTGGAAACGAATTTTTCATGTGATGCTTGTTAGGCCTATCCGAATCATTAAACAGCTCCGTATGCTTGTTTTGAAACTGTACCATAACCTTGACGGAAGTTCCGTACAAGCTGATAGAAAATGGAAGTTAAAAAACAATCAAGATCTATACAGAAATAACTATGTCATCAATTAATCGCGAATATTTTAATTTTGCTTCTTAAGGCTAAGTAAGTCTGAACACGTTATGAAATTCCCTCAACACAAACAACTTCGGTAATCCCTCGTGAAGTGGCTAGTGTACTTTCAGATAACATATCAATGGAGTGTGTGTATAGCACAGTCCAGTTGAACAGTTTCGGACCTTGTATTGTCCTACCACTTACTTGAAGTACTTGTGCCCGGCTCTCAACTGTCAATAACCCTGGCACAGTTTTCTGGGCATTGTAGGGACGCCGGAGTACCAGGTGTAGTCCACGCGTGGAACCTGGTTCTTTGACTACAGACGTTTTTAGTCGTAACTGCATGGAAATTGACGAATACGCTCGAGATTAACACGGATTTCTCAGTTAAACAACGTACATACAGATATTCACTGGGTTGTTTCAGAAATAATTTGCAGATGAAAATGCGTCTGACATGTAGACCAAAAATTGAGTGAACATATTAGGAAACAATGTACTACAGCGAAGTTTAGGTAGATCGTCAATATGAAGAATTCGGTAGATAGTTAAACAGCCGGTCAGACGAACATGAAAAAAAATTGTACTGTACGTGCATTATTATAGTGTTTTCTTTCACTCCTCGGATTCCGATCAGTCACCATTAGATGGAATCAGCTACATGGAGTATCTCGTCTGGTTTATTTTAAGTAACGTAATAACCGATGATGTGGCCTTTCGAACAACTCGTTTCAGGTGACAGTTGCTAGGTCACCAACCCTGTTTGGAGCTGTATTTGACCTTTCGTCAGAGTAATTGTTGATGCGTTATGCTTAAATAAATATCAGCGCGCAACCATGTACAGAAGTCTGTACTTCAATACCGTGATATTTGTCTCAGGACTATCCACGCTGTTCCGAATTTCTGGTCTATCACTTGTGAATAACACACTTGGGACGTTCTTTTTACTTTCACAGGATCAAATACTCATCTACACCTAGAGGCTTGACATTCACTTGCCTTTAACAAACCACACTATCGTGTCTTGTAGAACACATCAGTAATATGTGGTTTACCTGGTTTTCACTGTAAATTCAGTCACTCTTATCCTCGTGATAATGTACGGTGTGCTTGCCATATCCGATGTTCATATTTGCCTACCAGTTCCGTGATTCTGTTCAACCGTTTTGGCCTACCTCAGTTAGCCTATTCTTCTGAGGGAGGATCTAACCTGTCCGATCTTTTGGAGATAAATGGAATAGGGAGAATTATTAGAAAAACGAGATGTATACTGGTTCACAATGGCTGTAGACCGCATATGAACGTACTAGTGAAAGGCCCCATTCATTTCGATTAGGACACAACATGCTCACTAACTCTTGACGGCATGGATAATCACAATCCAGGAAGGCTAAAACACACACCACCCACAAATTATAACTTTGCTTGACGCCTAGTGATATTGTCCGAGAATCATCAACATCCCAAAAAACACGTTCATTTGTTGGTATTGAGTTGAGCCCATCCATTATTCAACTACACTTACGCTCCAGTGTGATTTGGTGGAATGGGTATTGTAGGACATTTTGGAGGTCAAAATTCTCTCCAACTGACCCTGTCGCTCCCTTTCTCGTGACCCAGTCTATTTACACGCTTGTTATTGTTATTCCCACAACCCGTGCCTCAAAGCACTAATTCCTCCAGCCCACCTCCCTCAGTCATGGTATCTCACCCACCTACTCACAAACCCATGGCATCTGTCAATCTTACCCCCTACCCCGGGGATGAATACGGCCTTCCTACGGTCCGCCATGGAACTGTCATCAGCATATTAGTCTGCTCGAAGGCCGGGTATTTAGGCACACATTAGACCGATCTGGTCGCGTTTGGTCGGTTCACCATGCCTGGCGGCCGCTTGTGTCTGTATTTGTGCCCTGTGGACCCGTGACGGCCTATTGCGGCCAACCATTTAATTTTATCCCACAAACGCAAACGAACTGGGATTTGTCTCATAATTATTTATGTCAACAGTACCACGTTTTCAGCGGCTTGATTTGGTTCTGAAAGTTGGTTATGCGTGCATCACTCAACATTGGTCGGAAGAACGTACATATATTATGCGTTTAACCGCGGTGTTTTACTTTTTTCAAATCACTTATGAACAGATTGCTTGTCATCACTATCATCATCATCATCATCATCATCATCATCATCATCATCATCATCATCATCATCATCATCATCATCA
>QNGE01000244.1:35642-62673 GCA_008508345.1 Paragonimus westermani
AGCTTGCTGACCGATGTGTCGGAGAATGCGGACATTGAAGGCGCCAATGTTTACCAGTTGTCTTGGCCTCAGAAAACAAATGTCGCCCGAAGGCACACGGAAGGCAGAGGAAATAGGGGGTGAAAGAGTAGGAGAGGGTCGCGATCGGCTACTAATGTCACTGTCGAGAGAACGATAAGTTCTGATACTCCCCGGTCGTTTATGCGGCGGCGAGGAGTTGGCTTGAGGGACCCCACCCCGAGCCTCTGACTCAAAAGTCTGACCTGCGAGACAACAGGATATATGGTTTCCTTGGGGGACCCTATCCGGAGCGAATGACTCAGGGGTCTGACTCACTTGGCAGTGAGGAGCTTGCCTAGCCCGAGTGTGTAGTGAATAAGACAATAGTGTCTTATTCTGAGCACTGGTGCGCGCAGCCGACGTACTCGAAGCTACATCTGACTTTTGAGAGATATTTGATGATTTTCGACCGTGTTGAATAATACGCCGGCAGTCACGGTCGACCGTTGTGCGATCGGAGTGTTGTTTGTGTGAGGGTAACTTTTCTAACCCCCTTCTTTCTGATACGGAAGACTGCAGTGCCGCAACTATAGAAATAGTTTTGTTGTATGCCCATAGGATCGTGCCTCACTACCTAAGCACTTCTACGTGGTCGGTAGTTCGACATAGAATTCTATGAGTGTAACTGCTTTTCGTCTGACTGTTCCTCTCTGGCCTGTCTGACAAAGTTTCACCTGGAAAGGCCGGAGTCCTAGTCAACATAGCCCGTCTAACCAAAACAGTACACAAGCCCGACCACCTCGTCAAGGTAGCAGTATAGGTTGGGAAAAGTGCTCGTATCCGAACGTGACTAAGGACTTACCTGTTGAGTCCAAATGGATGAACGTGTGATGCTAATGCAAAAGTAAACGCGTCGTGTTGTCGATGAAGCAAAAACCTATATTGAAATTCCCGGGTCTTCAGGAAATGGCTACTTCTTCACAATCCATCCGCTGGCTGTTGTGTTAGGAGGCTTCTTTCTTGGGGTATCCAGTTTTGAGATTCTCCCTGAAGGCAACTATCCAGAAACTGGAATTCCATCAGAAACTACAGTCGGCCGAAATGCATCGTCTCCAGTTTTAATTGTGCTAGGCCATGTTTTATTTGAGTCCTAATGGGCATAACCACGTAACAGAAAACCTATCAAAGAAGCTACGCTCCCTTGCTCATATAACCCACGAGAAACCGCGGATATCAGCGCATACCTAAGCCTTCTAGCCTAACGTAATTGCACGTCTTGATGGCGAACCTGTGGCACCGACCTCGCATTAGACATGACCGAACTATTAAAAGCAAACGCTCAACAAAACTCCCAAGTGAGCACTGCTTACAACATAGTTGCCTCATGAGATCGTGGCCGGAGTTCAACTGACGTCGAAACCCTGGCCAGGGTTATAACGAGAGAACCCCAAACACAAGACGTTCTTCAGAAATAGGATGATTGGAAGATCACTAACGGTGCGAAATTTGCGGTCATTTTCGTGTTGTCCAGTGACTTAGACAAGTTTTATGTCAGCCTATATTTTGTGGGATCATGCCATGACTGTCAGTCGTTGAACAAAATTAAAAGAATGGAAAGAAAATCTTATCAAATAGTCCGATTCGCATCGTTAACTAATCACCGGTCAAACGGGAGTGTACTTGGTGTGCAAGTGACTTCGACATTCTGAGCCTCATGTTTCAGATGTTTTCCGTGATATACAATGAAAAGAGAGTGTTTTATACCTAAACGCTCCATCACGTGCCTCTGTCAGTCGCACAGGTCACAAGATCCTTTCCGCAGTACCAGAACTCAGCAACCCTTATTCAGAGTATGCCTGAGCTGTGCTAAACATTGTGGAACTATTAACGTCAGATGTCAACTGTCACACAAATTACAACTCTTGCGTTTTTGAAACCAAAACTATGAACAGCCATGTGAACACGTATGACTTCTGAACAGCGATTTGGAGGACTATTTTGTAACCCTCGGTCTGGAGCACGTAAATCCTTGAAACGTGTGTTAATTGACATAGATATCTCCTTCGGTTTTCTTGACAATTTTCTGAGTTTTAGGTGAATCACATCTATGACAGTAATCAGTTTAGTAGTCCCAACATCACGTAATGACCAGGAAGTGTTTTCATCTCGCCTAACTATCGCTTCTACGCTATATAAATAACATTTTCCTGTCAGGGTGTATAATCAGTAGTATATTGGTTGTACAGATGGTGCCAACTCAGCGTCGTCAGCTGTTAGACATCATTTGAATTTTTGGGGATTTTCATTCAACTTAGCGGCATTTCTAAAATTTCGTTTGATAACATCTCATAGCCTGGGAAAGTGGCTGTATTCGTTCGCCGCCGATCGTTTATCACGTACATCATGAAACCATCTACAAATTCTATATCAGAGAGAAGACAGCCGAACAACCATGATGATAAGTGGGCTGCATCGGATAGGTGCTCTATTCAGTTAAGTTCATCCTTCTCAGTGACCCGACTGAAGGACGCTACCGTGTGTCCCTCTAGGAAGCAGACATAAGGCGTCTATGGAGAAGGAGATGCTGTTTTTGTCCCACTGGAAAATGTTGTTCAACTGACAGTCTCATCAACGGAATATTTTTCGAGTGTCTTACAGATTACACGGTTAATTGGTCTGTTCCACTCGTCACGATTTCGAGTACTCTTCAGAATACAAATATTTTCCCATTTTTCCTTCCTTTTCATATAGACGTCATGATCCATTCAAACGGCTCTGCACTGTTAGCATACGCAGAAGACGTAGTCTTCGGGGGGCTACAGTCATAACCGTTCCTTTATCTCAATGATTATCTTGTCTAACACAAGGTATTTGACCTAAAATACGTCAAAAAAGTAATGATGTTTTTAGTTTCCATTATTACCTTCAATCTGTGAATAAGTGAATAACTACTCATCCGTCAGTTGTATTAGTTATTGGTATTTAGGTTTCACTTTTGTCCATATGTTTTCAACTTTTTTTTCACATCCACAAAAAATTGATACTGACACTTTTTCTCAGTCTCATTGAATTTGCCATTTTTTAACGTCTCAAATTTTATAAATTCCAAGGTATCCAAAGACTGGTTGGGTTCCAATCGTCCACTATATTCCGATCTTACCAAATGCATATCCATAGTTCACCTCATTTAACGTTCTCCTGGTACTCCTTATTTACTACGGGATAGATAGAAAAATAATTGACCCTAAAACTGAATGCGTAGCTTTTTACCTTGTCTGCTGATGACGTGGTCATGGTGATTTTGCGTACTCATTTCCCGAGATGTGTAAAGGAATTCACACAGAAGAATGACATCCAACAGTGTATCACATTTCCATTTTCGACTAAAGCTTATGAAACTAACAGTTGTAAACATTTACACTTTAAAACAAGGGTATCAGTGATGATTTCCAGTTGCCTTTTATAATATCTTGTTTAGAATTATGAACAGAAAACATGGCCTGGGAGGATTTCGTTGTTTGTTGTTTCTAAATTAACGATGTCAAATAAGTAGCGTCTTGTGCATTATAATTTTACATGCTTACTTGGAAACAAAAGTATTTCGAAGGATGGTCAATAACGACCACTTTTCCACGGGGCCATTCTGGGGGTTCATAATTCATCTTCTGCAAATCCGGTTCACCATCAGGCCAAGCTGATGGTAGTTTTGGTTCGGTACTGGCCGCCACCTCCTTAATAAGTCCAGGATAATTCCATTCACTTTTCTCTGGTAAAGCTTGTTCTGAGCTTGTAGCCATGATAGCTGTGGGCATTTCTATAGCTACTGCATCCAAAACACATTTACGCCCGTCAAATTCACAACTAACAAAATAGTCTTGCCAATCCCACATCAGTTGGTCGCGATTGGTAAAGAACAGGCTTCGAAGGGTACGTTTTGTCCGTTGTCTCCAATAGCCTTCTGATGGACCATGTTCGAATGTCGCATTCGGTTCTCTTTGGACGTTTTTAATCCAAAAATTAGCAGCGTTTAAATAGCTGAATAGAATATTAGCAGGAAAATGAATGATACTAACAACAGACTGAGCAGCAGTTGCTCTCCAGATGACCGAATGACTGCTACTACATACGTCACTTTATCGCTAAGCTACCCAGACAAACAGTAACTACAGTGTCATTAGGAATTTGACTACGCGTTTGCTTGTGATAATTCAGCGGCACCTAGTGTGGGATTGATGGATTGATGGTGAACACGGTTGCCTCAGAAAAGCGCGCCCGGAATTCTAGACCCAGCAGTGGTCAGGAGATGCACCACTGACGAGTACTGACAGGGGAAGAACTAAGGTAGGGTAATTTCTCACAAAAGAGCTTGAATGTAAAGCATATGCGAACGCGACGGTTGAGATCGGCTGTGAGCAACATGTATTTAGAATAATCAGAATTCATTATTACACACCAGTAATTATCTTATTTGATTGACAGGAAATCATACTTCTGACAGCCGCCCACCGAAAGGCTAAAGTGGAGTTCAACTATCAGTTGTTCTGGGCACTCGTGCCCAGCTGGTGCATCTGACCTACTCCTAGCTGTCTGAACAGTAATCAATGAAATGTTTCGCTTTTGTGGAGTTACCAGTCACTAAAATGCTAGACTAAGTCTTCATTTGTAAAGGTGGACAGCACGATTTAGGTGTGCTGAATTTGAGTGATCTACTGACATACAAACTGATTTTTTAGGTAGCAATCGTACACTCTCGGTCCTGGCTACAGGTCTGGTACACTCTCACAATGAAACTGAGTTGACTAAATTGCATTGGCAACCCTCACCACAGGGCATCCTTATAAGTTACAAATGTTTTTATTTATTCAATTTCGAATAAAACAGTTGTAAGACGAGCACTGATCGATGTTAGCACTTCGTAATGACTCATCAGTATGAAATAACCAATAACACGAAAAGCTTCCATTTTAAGATCTACAGTACTTGAGCGGGTACGAACAAAGAAACCACCAACAGAAACAGAAACGTCCAATCATGTGATCTGAGTGACACTCGGTGCGAGTTAAGTCTGTGGCAGCCTAAGATTCACAAATAGTTGTCTGTGTACACAAGGCACAGTTTTGAACTGGTTTATCACAATGGCTTCAGGAAATTTTAGGAACCGTGAGTTATGGTGGTTCACTACGCTGGTGAAGGCTGAGGTCAAGTTCACGTTGTGGCCAGTTGACAAGATGTGCTGTTCGGTCGACGAAGCTGGAAGCATATGATTCCCTCTGACTACGATGTCCGGATATGAGACCCGTTTGTGAACCCACTTAGATACATGTTCCTTCATTCTGGAGGTCAATGACCTATCGGTTCTGCTAGCGTAACTTTCTCGGCGGTTGCATAAGAATTGATCAACACAGTGTGACTTGACTCCAATAGATTGGTCTAATCTGATTGTAAATACAGATAACCTGTGAGTCTGGTTAACGATCCTCAGTTAGACGGCACGGTAAGTGTGTTTCAACAAAGAGACAATTTGTTCAGTTATTCGCAACGTCGCGATATCCCGTTTGAAGGGTAGCTTGACATACCCTAATTTCATGGAGATCTCATCACTCTCGTTGCTTTTGGGTCTCCATGCGCTATGATGGTGAATAAGGCTTCTGGTGGTACACACTATTTTCCAGACTCGTCATAAGCATTTCTAGCTATTGCTCCACACATCTGCATATGCAAATGTGGCGTACTCTGATAAACAATGTTCGCACCATACCGCCCTTATATTTCACCGGGTTGAAACTAGTCAAACGCATATACAGACCACACTATGTTGTTTTCGTATAGATGCAACACGCTATTGATCCGTAGGTACCTCGTGTAATAGGTATGCCCAGATAAAGCAGACCTTCATTAGACTCTGTTTCACACATCACCTTGAGGTTAAGGTGAACGCCGTTCAGCCGCAAGACAAATTGTTTTGTTAGCTCCCCATTTTCGGAAAACACCAAGGTGTTGTCTACATAGCGTCTGTAGTATGATAGTTGTGAAATGATATCACTTAGTTGTCTTTCCATCATGATCATGAAAAGGTTATCGAGAAGAGAGCCTAATGGACTACCCATCGCTACTCTTTCGATTTCTTTGTGCAGTGTGTGTTGGAAATTAAAACTGACATTCTGCGTACACAGTAGAATTAAAGTTTTCAGATAATGTGTAGGGGTGTGAGTAGGGGGTGTTTTAACACAACAATCCGTCCATACACAAAGTCAACAGTTGGTCTTAGGAGGACACTGGTAAAGAGGATGAACATGTATAAAACAAGTATGTTCATTCTTGATATTGACTCACTGACCTTAAGCTGTCACGAGCTTAAGTCGCACCCAGTGTCATTCAGATCACATGATTGGACGCCTCTGTTTCTTTACAAGTTGGACATCACTCATATTTGATCGCAGCCTTCGCATTCAGATAGACTGTCCGTACAGTCTCTTTCGAATGTTTCTTTCTGAATGCAAAGGCTACAATCAAATGTGAGTGATGTTCAATTTGAAAATTTACCAAACCCCTGACTACTCATCAGTTTCTGTTTCTGTCATTCGTTTCTTTGTTCATACCCGCTCAGGCACTGTAAATGTTAAAATGGAAGTTTTCCGTGCTATTGATTATTTCATACTGATGAGTCATTACGAAGTGCCAACATCTATCAGTGTTCGTTTTCTAATTGTTTACTTTCTTTTCAACTGTTCCTAATCAACAAGAACCACCATGCACCAGTCCACCGTTAGCCACGCTTTCTTGATGTGATGTGATTTCGGGCTAACAAAGAACAACCTACTTAAGGTGGCCAAGAAGATCGGGGTAAAAATCTGCTACATTGCGACTTGGAACTCTTCCACGAAATCGTCCAGTATGGGGCTGTTTCCATATTAAAATACGCGTTCACGTATATCAGTGGCGCAAACTGAACCATTAACTGCACGACTGAAGAGGATAAGTCCATTTTCCTGCGATGTACTGTAGTCTGTGTGAGCTGAACTACGGTTGGATGCTCAGGTGGTTCACACTGTCATTCTGCCGCGAGAAGTTGGACAAAGGAATCATACAGATTAGTTTCCATTTCATCCCTCGCTTTCACCCTCAAACTAAGACAGTTTTCCCGTACAGTGCACCGAATAATTATAAAGCTGCAAGTTACTTTACACTATCTTATTCGATTTTCAACATAAAAAGTTCACTTTCTGAATAGATTTATATGACACGAAAAACATCCCTCACCAAGTTTTTTTGTAACTCAAGCGAAATTGAATTAACAATAATTGTTAAACGCCAAAGATCGACGCGAAACAATTATAAGATCAGGTAATTCCACCGACTCTCATCCCGTTCAGCATCACTTTATGACCTTGATATTTCGTCCTTCAATTCGGTGATTGATGCCGGTTGGGAGATCAGTACTGAGTGTATCGCTTTCACCACGGAATGTTTGAGTACAGTCATTCTATGCCTAGCGTCAGTGACCACCAGTTCGTGACTTGGGACAAACCACATCGAATGCGGCTCATAGGGTAGGAGTGGATGATGATAACCATCGGTATCGTCATCAAAGAGAACAGTAGGTCAGTGGGTTCGAGCTGGGGCCTAACTGTCATACATCCATGAAGAAAAAAACGAAGCCCTGCTTAAAAGAAGAAAGGAGAGGAAAGATCTAGATCCGATTACCAACCGGTGACGTCTGTAAGCAAACATTCAAAATCGAGGTGCCTAAAGTTTGAAAGCAAACAGCCGAACTATAAGTGAAAGTAAGAAGTCAGCAGCAAGACAGTCTTACAGTTTTCACTGTCCCGTGTTATCAGATCCATCTACTTCACAGACAACTTGGCCAAACGACGACAACATTCACGCCACTGAGCCCGATTCGCGGCCACCTCACCTCTGTGAATCTCAAAGGCCCGAGCCCGGTAGACGAACCCGACCTACACTGGCTAACCCCTTGATGAATGCTTTTATTTCTCTACACCAGGCCATCATCTGTCTATGTTACACCGTACGCCAATCGGCCGTAGCACTGTCAAAGAGTGCTCGGTGTGGTAGACAACTAGTTGATATTTCTGGTACACGACTTAACCATTTGCCTGCGCAAACTTGAGGGTTGAACAAAGGAGCTCTTCTGACACTCACTACCAAACACCTTTCTAGCCTCTTCGTTGCTTACTTATTGGTGTCGTACGACACGAGTAATCGAACGTAGTCATTGACAGTCGAGTACCTGAAAAGGGTTCATGTTTTCTGCCCTGAGTGGCCAAGATTTGTAGCCACAGGGTAACATACCTCTCACGTCCGCGTTATCTGCACTACCCTCAATTTTCATATGGATATCTGTGCTTTTCCATAGATACCCTAGCTTGGTCGATACCGTTCAATCTTTGGGGACAGGCGTTTCTCTTTGTTTCCCTCTGGATCCACTGCTGTTGATTCAACTCAAGAGAAACCGACCCAAACCAATATAAGAAAGGGTGGACCAGAGATTGTCAAACCTTTGAACGGATCTAAAACTTTTACTGGTACCTTCTAGGTGAATCCAATGTAGTGTCAGGGAGGTGGAAGATTGTATCAAAAAAGATTCTGTTTCAAATCGACTAACGGGTATCCCAATGGAAAATAGGCAGTTAGGCTGTCGAGTGCAGTAACTACTCAATAATTCATAATGTCTTATTTATCGGAAATTGATGTTTATGCTTTTACTAGTTGAAACACTTGTCCGACAACGTTTGAAGCAGATGGAACACCGTTACTTGAAGTAATCACCTGACTAGTGTCACCTTCAGTGCCAAAATGGAATGTATTCAAGTATGGTCAGTTTATTAACGTAACCAAAGAAAAGACTTCAAATAATTCCAATCCCAAATGTGTGACGACATCACCTCGATGATTTGGGGCAGGTTTCTTCTTCGAGGGAAAACAGAACAATTAACTAATGATCGGATCGCAGATGTCCGTTACTTACACTGGCAGGCTTGAAGAGTATCTTTTGTTCTCTGTTGCCATGGTACACGATAACTACTTTAGTAAGACAATGCTTCACTACCTATGACCCGTCTTTCCAGGTTATGAATTTTACGCAAAACTGTCAACTGTTTGTAGTTGGCTAGAACAGAGCTGACCTAACCCTCCAGGAAACCCATTGTTGATAATTCCAAAGAAAAAGTAACCACAGTGACAGTTTTCACTGTAGAAAGGAGCTGTCTATTGCACTATTTTGAGGCTGGATGAATGTTACAAGTGGAGTAGTAGAATGAGCAGAGAATAGAATGAAAGTGACATCTGTTCCATTGTTGAAAGGAAGTTGAGCGCCTACATTTCAGTGATCACTGTTCGTTCTGAATCAGAATGCAGCTTTTTAACTTGACAACGTAATTGTTTTATACTTTTCTTTCTATCTTATGATTATCGTTGGTTGGGCTTTGTATTAAGTATACGCTCATTTATTCTAATGTTTTGTGTTTGTGACTGAAGAGAGTGAACGAACTGTTAACAACTCGCAATGTATGTCTTCTGTGGTTGTTAGTGATCTGGATCAAGGCAACTCAGTATCCCAAAATGCATTTATACTGAACAGCGGACTTTGACAGGAAACAGTGATGTAATTGTATGGCAGTTAAGCGTCGGTGGCAACAACTGATGTATTACCACCGAGGATGTGAATGAGGGTGTTAACACTAAAAAATGATAGTTCATAGTTTGCATGTAACCATCTGCCAAGTATGTGAAAGAAACATAATGTGGATGATGAGAAATTAGAGGACAGTGACTACCTCCATAATAGTTTCAGTCAAATCGATGTCAGTTGGAGATCTCATGAAGATTCACTTGGTCTGCTACATGCCTCACGATGGTGACCGAGATCGCATGGTTAATGTGCACATGGCTGCCTGGCACAAGGATTGGATAGTTTATATGAAGTGGGTCACACGAACAAGGCAGATGTAGGGAGTAACGAAAGCAAATTCACTGCTCCTTGCTTTCAGGTTGAGTGAAATAAGGTTAACATCAGCCCCAGCTGCGCACAGTGTCTGAGTTACATACAACGAACGCTGACTGTGCAGGTTTTCCCGTACGACATTCAAAGATCGGTGGCTTACAGACCCCAGCCCATTTGGATAACTGGACGCTGGTCTGTCCGAGCGGTCGCATAAGTACGGGTGAGCTATTCCTCGACAGATTTTGGTGAACTAGCTTCAAAACTACTGTGGCAACTGAAGGCAGTGCCGAAACGCTCGATGTATTTGCACTCTAGGAACATGAGAGTTGCTCACATTGATTTTTAGCTACGTCCACAATCATCGCAACTCAAAAGTTCTAGTTGTGGGTTGCACCACTCCATTTCAGCCAGCATCAACAAAAAGATCTTCATAACACGAACACGGATCATGTACAAGCCACTTTCAGCATGACCCACAGCAAATAAGCTGAACAGAACGTATAAGAGATGAGTGAATATAAGTGAAACACATCTAAACCGGGAAAATCCGTACAGTAAACCATAGAAGCACAGTAAACAAAAATCTTTTCTTACCGAACAAACGCTTTTGAGATATCCATGATCGAAGATAACCAATAAACAAACGTATTTTCATAACTGTTTGCAAAGATTTGACCTATCACAGAATAACCCGGGGCAAGCAGGTGCAACAAGTCGCGTTCACTTGCAAACGTTAGTTCGGTATCAGTGCAGATACTTTTCTTTCATTCATTAAAATGTTAAATACAAACAGACTAACCTGCTCAGAATATTCAGAAGAGTCAACGAATTGGCTGTACCTCAATTCGATATCTTCCTGGGTACATATATGTATTACTGATGAGAACATATATGTATGTCAGAAAATAGAGCTGATGATTTATTATCCACCAGACAGAATCAGAACTGTTCTTTCTTGTCAAGGAACTGTCACTTCAGTTGACTTTTTTGGCTCATTGTTATAATTTTTCGATATAAAATTTGTGTTAGGTGGCTGGTCGAACTCCCTGGCGTGTACCTGGATATTCCTAACCACTTATATGTGCTAGGCCGTGGTGTACCGAAGGATCTGGCTACTCAGTATTTCGGTTTCGACACAGATTTTACGCATTCCTGCAATTCGCAACGCTACCCTGCACTGCTTTGTGTCGTGTGTCATGTGAGGCGTGTGTGCCTCAAGATCAATAGAAATATGCATCGACTGCACGAACAAGGTTAGTCTAAAAATACGTTTGACGCCGATCTCATCGATATACTTCCCAAACAGAGGGTTAATAACATTGAGTATATGACAACTAACTATTGATTTGGAAATAAACAAACCTGAGCTCAACAAAACTAGCGCGTTTGGAGTGTTATATTAGTGCACGATTTTCGATCCACACGCACGCTGTCTTAAATTTGGTCATGTATATGAACAAAAACGTACGTTGTAACTCAAGCAAGACCCGCATCCGCTGATTTAAACACACTCCATGAATTTTAGATGAGACGGTTTTGCTTATTGGTGGTAAATGACCTGAACATTCACAACACTGGTAACTCCATATTTTATCGACCGTCTTGAAGCATAAACCGGATTCCCCTATCTGATTCTCATTGGAATGGATAGGAGCAGAATTGCAACAGATGACCCCTCCCTACTGTTTTATCCAAATGATCTCTCAGTCATCTTCCAACCTCCCTACTGGTAACTGTATTGCAGATATCACAGCAAATATTGCCACGTTGAACGTTTAAGTGTAGGTCTGGCTATTTTTAATAGTTACGGGTCCTTCCTTCCCTTTCTTTTTTCCTGGTTAGGACTTGCGTTTTTCTTGATGGTTGTATAGTTGGTTAAATATTAGAGCAAAACGCTGGTGTATTGTTGTTTTTATTGTTGAAAATTGTGGTGAGTAAGTCTAGAAAACTTGAACACCATTCATAACTGTTGAAACTGTTTTACTCAAGTAGACTTCCAGGGCAATCTCTTCTGAAGAGAAGCAATGAACTCAATTTTCTTTCATATAAGGCCGGCATTTGAACTCCGGTTGATTCCCGTACCAATTGGATCTAACCGGACAGTTACGGTGTTTTCTCTCAAAACGGTTGGACAACTTCCACATAACCCTGGAGTGAATTTGGTTGAAGGTTTGGATATGCTGATTGTGGGGCTATTTGTCAATCGATTTCACTTTACGCTAGTCTTGGTGATATTCGTTGTATACAGTTTCCGACAGTGTTCTCGGCTTCAGTGACTACGGACGAAGCGCAGGTAGTGAAAACGAGTCAATGTCAACGAAATCTGTGAATTGCTGCCTGAGAGTAGGAGACTAATGATACATGGTACCTGAAACTACCCGAGGAACGCATGCGGTTTCTTGGAATTATGTTTCCGTGACGGCTTACTACATCTCTAGGCCACAGTTCATTTGTGGATCTCTGGGCACTTAACGTAGCACAAGTGAGTCAGGCAGCAGACCCCAGCTATACAAACAAAGTGACAATTCATCGAGAAACTCCCCTAATGTATATGGGAAATAATTTGTTGCGATCATCGGTAAAATGAGGTCAGAAAATAAATCAAATTTGGAAGGAAAACAGTTTTTACTGAAAGGAACAATTCGTTCCGTGGCCAACTTTGTACAAAGGCTGTGAACGATTCAGATTGAACTGTTGACCAGTTATTTGATTATCATTCAGCCTTCTTGTTCGGTAGCTTTAGTAGTTAATTAACATAATCGTATTGTACGTCTAGACTAACAGCTTAACTGCTAGCCCATCCGAGAGCAGCTGGTATGTTAACACATTACTAATCATATCGACTGTTTGCCGATGTGAACAGAAATTGAACAAACAACCAAGCTTCTGAATAGTTCACTTGGGCCAATCTCGTAATCAACGCACGGTTGGGTGTGTATTGCGAAGCGCAAAATATGTACACAAAAGTTAACAGAACTGAAAAGAAGATGATATGCAAAAAAAAGGGAAAAGTTGAAACGCTGTCAGATCAAAGACTGACATAGTCATAAATTCATGGCACGATAAAAGATTTTTACACTTCCGTCAGCTTCTCAGTAATTCAAATAACGGTGTTCTAATCCAGGTCTTAGGGACAGTCGTTTTTTGACCGCAGTATACCATAGATTAGATCTCATTAATCGGAAGGGATCGACTGTAACCTTTTAGCAACCATTCTGATTGCCTGATGTAAAAGACTCAGTAACTGTCAGTCAAGAGAGATGTCCACAACTCTAGTACTGAGAAAGTGCCTTGTATTTCCAGAACAGTTATTTATGCACATCGAAGTAGGTGGACTTTACCGACAAATTCCAGTTTTTTTTACGACCACTACACCGAATTAAGGTTTTGGCTCAAGCCAGTTCATAAATTACGATCAATCTGATCAGTCTATATACAACAATCACACACAACTTTAAGAGTTTCAAGGGCTTTGTTTCCAGTACAGCTTCGAAAAGTAATGTGACAAAATGTGTTATTACTTGGATAGCTATATTACTATNATCCACCACACAATGTCATTTTACGTTCTACATCTCTACTGTCTACTGCTCCACTTCTCATACAACATCCTTTCCAAACTAAGTGATCCGGTCTAATCCGTATTAGTTTGCCAGTGCGATCGTCCTGCCAACCAAAGCCCACAGAATGCAGCAGAAACGTACAATAAGAGAATTTGAGGAACGTTTTACTATTTCTCCGAATCACTTATCACCATACGAAACACACAGCAAAATAGCTCACTTTGATAACAGATCTTGACCACAGAAACACATTCGACAAGTCTCACTCAATGTACTCTCTTCTCAGTTAAGGAAGCTTGTGGTTGGCGGAAATGAAGCACGGGACAGAGCCTGATCACTCACCACTCTAATGTGTAAGACCCACTGGCCAGAAGCTGGGTTGGTCACGAGGCTCACATCCAGTGGAAAACACAATTAGCAGTTCCTCACCTGCTAGCAACTGAATTCATTTTCAGTTGCAGTCATATGTGGATTACGTTGCTTACTATTCCAGTGAGTTGTGTAGTGGTGGCTGAAGCTGGTTGTTGGTTTGAACAGACTTAACGTCAGGTAAGTCAGCAAGGCCGGATATGCTGCTAATACTCAAGCAATTTAGCTAGCAAATGATGAGGTGCGTGGATTGCTGCAATCAAGCAGGACGGCTAACACCATACAACCAATTACCAGTTGCGGAACGATCAATCAATCGAGCTGTAGGACTGGTCCAAAAATCAACATCACTTAAACATGACAAATAGCATGCCAACCAATAATGAGAGATAAGCGATCGGCTAAGGAAGATAGAAGAATGAGTTGACCAATAGAGTAAGTGTATTGATTGTTCAGTTTAACTACACTACAATACTTTACAATAGACTTTGCTCAGAGCTCAGTCTTAGTCTGATTTCTTAGAGGGGCCACACAGCAAACTCGCTCCTTAAAAATTGAGCACAGCTGGACAACTATTAGTTGGCTTTGAGATTTATGCTTACCGTTGTTCACACAGTGAAATCGTTCGATGCGTTTGAATGAATGAAAATATCGTAGAGGAAAGACTACAATGCTCATGGCAGGTTTGTGATTCAGCACACAGCTCTACCAACGGTAGACAATGACATCATCGTGAAGAGCCAGATTATTCACGAGTGATCGAGTTCTTTTGAGAAAAAACCGATAATACCTCGAAAACGTCTCACATACGTTGCATCAAACTAACGTCTGAGTTTCAACCTTCCTTGATTGAGTCCTGTTTGCCGGCAAAGTCTGTCTTGATTCACGTGATCAAGATTAGAGTGTTCTTATCTCCTTTCCATGATATGCACATCTACATGGTTTACAATTTTTTATGCTCAGCCGAAAAACATCGGTTACTAAATAGTAAGAATGGAAGCTAGTCTTGCCTGTAGAAGTACTCTACAATAACCGTGAAATAACGGCTGCCAAAGTTAAGACGCAATCACACGACGACCAGGCAATACTGAAATATAGAATATGAAAACCTTGACCACTCGGTGGTGAATCGTTGTGGGGCTACGTTTGCCAAGTTGGGGACTGTGCGATCGTTCATATCCTGGGTAGCAAAATAGTTTGAGACATGCCGATGGACAACAGTCAGTGGCAATCCTAAAGGGGTGAAACTGTGACTATTCTTTGTAACTTTTCCGTATTAAGCTGTTCTGTTTAATTTTTCGTAAACTTTATACATGTTTAATAACCTCTCGTTTCGTTGACTGTTAAACTAGCCTACGACAGACCGAGCCACATCATCCACAGATATGGTTCAAAACAGAACCTGCAGTTAATCAGTCGTTCTTTGTGAGGTAGACATCTGGTTTATGAACGAGGTTGCGTGTTCAGACTTTCGCTATTTGTTAATTATTGTTTAACCCATGAACACGAGGATTCTGGTGATATGGTAGCACCAAAAAGCGGGAGCGTTAGTAATGAAAGTCCCACCCCCGGCTGAAACCAGTGGGATAGAATAATCTGCATCCGTCCGACCAACTAGATCAGGATAATAAGTGTTAATCCACCCGTTGATTTAGTTAAGTCTACCAACTCTTGTTGTCTGGCAGTGGGTCTAATTCAGTTTGGGAACAGATTAGCAAATTATGTCCAAGAAAGGACGAGATGCATGCATGCAGTGTGTTCTCAGTGACGCGGCCTGTCTCAGCTGTTCTGATCAGAATAGCAAAACTTGCAAAAACGTTAGCTGACCACCTTATATTCTAAGCATCTCATCCTATTTTATTCTTTACTGAACACTTTTTAAAGAATGTTATGCTTACGCTTGACGTAGTTCATCGAGTTCTTCCAGTTTAGCCATACTGAACGGACTATCCGGACAAATGGTAACCATTGGAAAGTTGAAATTTGCTTTCCCATAGTTAATCACAGTGGATATAGGCATGTTGATGAAGCCTGCCACAAGATGTGACACCGTGAGCACACAAGCAATGCACATGATTAGAACAATGAGTAACACTATCCGCCTCAGCCATCCTGGCTTAGCTTCAAGCAGCACGTCTATTCCATGAAAAGTACTCCTTTCACCGAGAGTGCGTAACTTAGTCTGAAGCACAGCTATCGTTTGATTGTCGGTCAAAATTCTGCTTTCTTGCCCAGTGAGCCCTCTAGTCAAAACCGGTGGTGAGTTGTCGGGCATTTCTTTGTCAAACTGCCAAATGCCCCATCTGTCACGTGCCCAAATTAGAATTCATTGTCTAATCGATTTAGACAGTGTATCACCTGATTATTATGTGAACTGAACCGTGGGAGAATTATTCAACTACCAACATAGGGGCGGCATGACAAGACCGTAACTTGTGTCCTAGGCGTAAAGGCCATTTGTTAAAATACTGGTGACCTCATTGCAGGCCTGATGATAAAATTTGTAAACTGGTTCATCGTCTTGTACACCGATTGTCTGGATTCAAGGTAAACAACGACGGAAGTATGATATTCATTTACATAGTTCAGTGAAATTCACTAGAACTTGCCGTATTTTCTGTCAGTTGTTGACATGGGGACCGCTTGACTATCATCTACTAAATGCGTACATAGCCACTGAATAATCGTCCTGTGTTTTAGTCTGGACTTCACTGGTATTCAGTAAGTCACCAAGTGTTGTTCAATGTACAGCACTGATTGTGGTTGTACGAAGCGATATGTGTAACGTCCCAATTATGCACGGCTCATAGGTAGTTTAACAAGTAGTGGAAGTGAGTGGGCGCACCATACGAATGCCGCGCCGATCAATTATTTCTAGTTCACCCCCGATCATACTGATTAAGTTGCTGATCTAGGTAGCCAACATGCCACTGTTATCAAAATCATAATGGTGTCACGTATTTACGACCCAATCTTGAAATGTTAGATGTTACTTCGTCTGCTCGAAAGTTCGAGAATTTCGTGGGTCGTTTCGAAATCCACAGAACAACATGAAAAGAAATGAAAATAGACGAGAAACCGATTCTCATTCTTATTATGACTAGAATATCTGTCTATCTTCCGATAAAAGACGAGCATTTCTGTACTCGTCAAATCAATTGCTAGTACTAAGTCATATCAATCCAATTACTCTGGAGGTTGCGCAGAAAGCGAAATTCGGTACGTTTGTTCGAAGCAGCGATCATGACATTCGTTTCCTCCTTCTTGAACTTCAGAGGCAGGCCGCCATATATAACCTCCAAAACCTGCTACTGTGTTAACTGGTGTTAATCATGCTAAATTGTGAATACAGTCGTTGCTTCAACAACACTCTACTCCTCAGTTTATGCCAGTTGTCTGTATATATTTTCAAGGAGATGATTTTGTTTCTGTCGTTGACGCAACAGTAATTCTCACTAAAGATGAACATGTAAACTTGAAGAACAAAACCTATCCACAACAGTCTGCTGCTCCTAATGGGTTTTGTGATGACTGACGCGGGTTCCCATATGTCTCTCACAGCAATGCGCACCCAACAGAAAATTGCACTCTAGGTTCCACCACAAATTTATCAGTCGTAAATATGGTAAGACTGGTCAGAATAGCATATTGGCAAAATGCTTGCAGTTGGCGGCCGGTAGACTCTCCTGGTAAACAAGTGAGTCAACTTTCTGACAACTCTCATTGCCTATCATCTGCTTCACATTTTTCTAATTTTGGACACTATCATAAACAGCGATAACCAACACTAGTTTATACAGGACGACGGTAGTGTGCCATAGCTCGTATCCTGTTTTGACACGACATCTTCAGTCAACACTAATCATATAATTCCTGTTGTAATGTGATCTTCTAGGATGGTAAGTGACAAAATCATTATCATTGAGTCCGGGTCTACCATTCTTGAATGAACCATTCTAAATGCTATTCGTGCAAATTTGTTCTTCCGGACATCTCGTGCTTCTGGTTCTAAGCTGATATATTTAAGTTCATAATGTTCCAAATACAAGAAAGGCATGACAACTGCAGCTGTCCAACTAACAAGGCTATAGTTACAAAGGAGTACATAAGTCTCCACGCTTTATTTCAACCGATATTGAAAGTTCTGAACGTTTTAATTGACAAACCTATCGATCACTCTGTCGAATAATCTACCTGATCCACTCTGGTTGTCACCACGTTAAATTCTAGTGTCAAAACTTTTCGAATTTATGGTAGTAATCGCCTTATTTTCAATTCAGTGCAATCAATAAGTTCGATTATATTTTCTAAGATCGATATGAAGGATGCATAGTGACAAATATCTCCAGATAAATCACCAATACGATTAATGGTTACTAGTACAAGTCATTCTGACTGTTTAAGTAGTTTCAAGTTGACCATCGCTCACATTTGATCGCAGCGTTCTCATTCAGATAGACTTTCCAGCCAGCCTCTTTCGAAAAGAAGCACTAGACTCGAGTTTCGCTCTCATTAGAGCTCGTCAGTAGTGCATATCCTTGCCACGGCCGGGACTTGAACTCCGGCCATTCCAATCATGAGGCTACCGCGTTAACCACTGCTCCATTGACCTCATATTAGGCACGACCGAAATCTGAACGCTCAACCACTCTCGCTTCTGAGCAATGTTCAGGTTGCCCGATCGTTTAAGTATTGTTTCCCTCCTGTTAGATTGAGTGCGCCACCGATTGTGTTTCAAACGATGGTAATTTTAAAGTAGAACACACTTTTGTAGTTGAAGTAGATTAGGACGATATTTTCATTCAGGGACTTACCAAAGAGTTTGACGATCAACGTCTTTCCAGGTTTCCAAGTGTTTTAGTGGAGAACAGTTGCCATTAGCACTAAAAGTTTGATGAAAATAGATTTGAACATAAGGATGAATAGTCTAGCTTCAATAGCAAACACCCATACGCCAAAAGTCCCCAAGTGTCATTGTTAAGAGTTATCCAGTTCTATTTCCTCTCAATATGCTGCATAGTTTTTTCAAGTGATTTCTTAAGTTACATATTAGCATAAAAATTTCCTCAGTTCAATCAATTTTCTTTGATCTAGAGCTATTTTTCGTGTGTACTCCCGAAACGCTTATTACGGATGCTTTGAATAATGTAACTGATGCAGCCTACTGGGCCATATTTTTTATAACACGACTTGTTTTTATGACTTTCCATAAGGCACTTAACTTCATATAGAATCAGGATAATTCATTACCAAGATGTTCAGCTACCTATGTGTACAGTGTACCGCTCTATCCTGCTGTACGTAAAACTTCTAAAAACATCAAACTTACGAACTCTATATATCGACTATCAAGTTGGTGTGAATCTGCTGGTCACACACTGTTAACTGGCATGGCCACCACCAGTGTCTAGATCCGGTTTTCCCAGCGATGCATGTCAACATTTTCCCCCTGTGGTATCAGCAAGTAAGCTTGGTTAGAGCACCATTTTTAAAATCAAACCTCACGTATGGCACTCTTACCATAAGGAATTATGTATTGCAAAACACCCACCCCAGTTACGAATTTGAAAACGAAATCAGAAAACCGGCTTTGCAAGATGGTGTTACAATTTTGTATATTCTCGTCAGTTGCTATACCCAACTGTAGTGAACACGGAAATTTTTTAAACGAATTAAGCTCAAGCCAGTGCACACATTAGTCTCTCATTTGTCAGAACCATGGCGTCACGCGTGACAAGCCGATCCTCGAGTGACACAAGCTTGTGATGACGTATCAAGACACGGAAACCGTTTGCTGGATCTATCACATGACTGGTCTCCAGCAGGTGTGATGGAAGAAACTGGCTTGTGTGGTTTGGTGGGGTTCCGTCGGGTCACGCCACACATCACGTCCTCGGTACACCTGGGCACGTGTTCCTTTATCCTAAGGCACAGCGATCGGTCGGTTCTGCCAATGTAAACATCGCGACAGCTGCAACTGAACTGGTAAATACAGTGTGAATTGGGCAGCTCTGACATCCGCGTCTTAATATGAGGAAGTGTGCCTTGGTGCGACTGTGTGAACGCAGTATATCTGCAATGTACGTCCGTTGGATGACCTGCATTTGGCGCCGCGTCAGAAAAAAATATCACTATCTTCTTTGTACGGTAACGGCATGTACTACTACTGTCGGCTTGCTTTGGAAGTCAGTAACATCCAATGGATCACCGCTGGAGACCACGGTCTCACAAACAAATTTCAACTCTGTATCCAGTGTGTCACCCGTACACAGTTTGCACTCTGTGAAATACACCACGAACTAGCTAGCGTTTATGTTGTATTGGTGAGAAACTGGTGAAATTCAGACAGTCTTCCCCAGATGAACGTACGATGCACTGATAGACACACTGCACCATCCCTCGGTCGCTTATTGTTGATATCCAGGAAGGTAAGCGTGTCACCATCTTCAAACTCAGGAAACAGCGTCGGACTTCGATGTGAAGAGTCCAGTAAATCCAGGTTTTCCTATTCTCTCTTTGTCATGCGAATACTATTATGTCGTCCGCATATCGACGACAAATCGGGATGTGATGCACTGTAGACATAAATAATTCAACCCATCGCGCCCCCGTCTATTTGTTTAAATCCCATGTTCTGAAAGTAAACTTTGGTATTTTCAGTACGTAGTCATATTGTGGTGGATAGTCGGATCGGAAGTGTGGGTATTCCAACACTCGGCGAAATACCACGACGCGGGGGCAGGCACGTCCAAAACCCCACAACCAACGGATCGGGGACGGTGGGGCGACCGGATTAGTCATCGCTCGACTGGATCGGACCAACGGCCGAGACAGGGCAGGCAAAGAGAAGGGACGACAAAGCTGTAGGCGTGATTGTTCCAACACTCGCAGGAATATCCGGAGGCGGTCGTGGACCACGACCAGGGCCAGCGTAGATAGATGCAAGAGAACAAGAGCAACCGGACGAGTCAGTGATCAATGCAATCGGACCAGCGGGCGGAGAATGGTAGACAGAAAACCTCCCGATAGACGGCGCCGATCACGCACATAAAACAGGCAGAAGTGCACGCGATGCCTGAGCGGAAACCTGGGGGTGTCGTGGTCCGGAATGGTGACATATAAACGCGAGCGCTCGCATGGCATGATAACTAGCGTATTGGACAATAAAGATTGTGCTTTATTGGACGCCTTTTCGCTACACTATCAGTGGCTCCAAGATATTGGTTGGAAATTGTAGCTTTATGTTGTGAGTCGGTGTGGATTCACAGACCGTCTTCCTTAATGGCACATTTATGAAAACCGAATTCACATCAAGGCAGCGCATAATCTTACCTTTCAAGTCGACATTATCTGGAATTTCGCACATCACAACCGTGTTTTTCATACAAAATTTGGGAGCGAATGCATCAACTGGCTGTAAAACATCCACTAAGCACTTGTTCAGTTTGGAATAAGGCGAACCATCTGTTGCCATTGAAGCTTCATCCACCATGGTTTTGACAAGTGAGAGACTAATTTATGCACTGGCTTGATTTATGAAATTAATTCGTTGGAAAAGTTTTGATATTCACTGCTGTTATGTATAGCAGCTGACGAGAATATACGAAATGGTACTATCATCTTGCAAAACCGGTATTCTGATTTCGTTAATCAACTTATGTTACGCCGAAAGGAATTCTTTGTCTAAACGATCGTATGTTGACACCGCCTGTATGTCGATGGGCGGTCAACACAAACGTTTATTTAGTGCAACTACGTATACCTGTTCAGACGGCGATGGAATTTATCAAATCAGGATGTATTTTTAAAAAGCTACCGTGCAATCATTACGAATGTCCACCTAAAACGGACTGAAAATGTGTGTGCATACCTGGCAGTTACAGTATCGCAATGCTACTCAGATGGCACTACGGCCAAATTATCGATATAGTGAATTTATGTTTGTCCATGAAAATGATTTAAATCCATCCTTTGGATGTGTTATAAATCTGGTAAACTGATCTGCACATAATCGTCACACTGACGAAGTACGTAATTGAAATCTAGGCCAGTCCGTTCTAAGTTTCATTGTTTCTGCAAACTTAGTTGATCTATTGCAGATGAACCTAGTGTAACACCTGATTCAAACAAAATCAGCCATCTGGGCATGTTTCAACTGACCCCAGGCATATTAACAAAACACCGAAACTTTATTCGAAAAGCGTCGGGTGCAATGGTTGTAACTGGCAGAAACGTACAATAGTCCGTTTCTATACACCTTACGTATAGCTAAGTCCCGATGAAATTATGTTGGCGGAATACTTGAATATGTGCGCTTATAGCCCTGTTGGTATATTGTTTATAACTAATTCACTGGCCGGAAGACATTGTGACTTGGACCGCAGCGACACTGAAGTGGAATAGACTAGAAGAATAAAATGATAATTGGAAAGTCGATACCAAATAAAACAGAGCAGCGGGAACATCAGAAATGTTAGAAATGTAGCCACGTCGTTGGTCGCGATATGGTACCATCTTCCATAGCGTTTCCAGCTGAAGATTTGAACGATCACCAGAACCCCAGCCAGGCGGGTAATACCTATCCAATTTAGTCAATGGAAGAGTCAGGGTCTTCATGTTTCGTGACCATGTTGTTGCTCGGTCCCCAAGCTATTTCACCCAGTAGTTGGTGATCTCACTATACAATGCCCACTAGGGTAAACGCTCAGATAGCATACGGGCTACATGACCCTATCGTCACAAGCTAAGGAAAGTGATTAGTTGACCAGTTGGCCGTGCGCTCCGAGCGTTCTGGAATACGTGTTGACGAATATCTGCATTGCTCATACGACAATGTGGGCTAAGTGATGGGGAAAACGATAACCAGACACGAGTGATCTGTATGGAATGCACTTCACACCTTCAAAGTGTAACGCTGAGACAAGACTGGGACATTCCCACTCCTGTTTTGTTCATTGCTGATACTCCGCTCGAGATTGTGGATACTTTCGCTTACTTGGGGAGCACCATCCCGTCAAATTGTAATATTGCTGATGAGATATCAGCGAGAGTAGCAAAGACACGATTTGCGTTTGCTAGCCTACATCATCTGTGGCGTCGAAAATATGTCCGTTTGTGTCGCTGGAAGAAGGGGAGTAAAGCGCTTGTGCACTGTTCGCTTTGCTCTGTGGCTCAGAAATGTGACCAGTTCGTGACGAAGATATACTTCCTACATGTTGCTGGACCTCATATTTCGTATTCCGTCACTAGATATCGTGCAATTAATTTACTCTTAATGTTGACACAGTTCAAAGATTGTCACTGGTCAGGTATTCAGCTAATCAGTATATTTTGCGAGTGTAACCAACTAGTATACAGTAGCCAACATTAAGCCCACTACTCAAGAATGGAGAATGGCAGTAGGACGTGCTTACCTATCGTTCTGAGAAACGCATTACTCCCGTTACCTTCCATCCTGCTCTTGGATGATCTTAGAGTTTCTAGTATGTAAATGACGCTGTATTCATGTACACTAATTTTGTATGCATACACAAGTTGTCATTGTATCTTAGCATTCCCTAATGTGTTGTGAATCAATAATTTGTGCTCGTAAACCACATTTACTCTTGAAGTCACGGTTGTAAGTATGATCTTTTCAGGCTACACCAGTCACCACTCGAATACATGAATATCACTTACTTTTTTAACAAAGTGGTTAGATTTTTTAAATGTCGGGACTGAGGAACTCAAGAACGGTTAAACAGTAGTAGTCTATTGCAGCAAGGAAGAGGAGTACACGACGGAATTGATAGGCAACAGTCAACGGGACCGACAGCCTGGTGAAACTGCAGGCTGCGCAAAGCTAGCACGCAGGCCCGATCATCAACTGCGTCACGTGACACAATCAGTTTCGACGACGACAAACTTAAGGTTACCGGGGCAATTATGGTAGAACGAACGAAGGTGACCCCGGGGCGGACACACCTACGTGTTGTAGGCGCACGCATACTGAGCGGGATAGCAGAGTGTACAGTCGAAATTGCGCTCAACCCTCAGTTATCGCATGTGAAGTGGCCAGGAAAATTCGCCTGTCTAACTGATGGCATATCGCGACTTTGAGCGCACACAGATGGAAGGGCTTTCTAAAGAAATTCATTCGAATTACTCTCGTACAGGACGCCGCTTAACAACATTCTAACCATATCTTCCTTTATTTTTTTAAGTTCACAAACGACTGTTATAGATCCCATCGTTTGTAGTGCGGACTCCATCCCGATAAGCCAGTTGCAAAGACTACTATTAACTTCCGGACTTGCCCAGTTCGAAACAGCCCAATGGAGGTTATAGTAAGGGCGCCCTCGATAGATTAATTCAAAGGTAGACTTTTGACATATTTTGGACACCCAAACGATTGTTCATATAAATTGGTACTCGGAATTAGTACTGTAGAACGAATATACTCTTGAACTTCTAGCTGTTGCTGCTTGCCAGCTGCCGTCTGCTGTTTTGCAGTATGATTGTTGTGTTTGGTAAGCAGCCGCTAGGTTTTGTGTCCCTCACAGTTTTCTATTACTGACTGTCTAAAACTGAAGCAATCCTCTTAGTTGTGTTCTGAGTCTAAACCGTCCAACACCTAATCAACTTTTCTCACCTTCCAATCTGTAACTTTCTTATGAATCTTATGTAGCCATTAATCATTTCCTTTAATTAGTTGGCTTATGAAAACGGTTTGAAGGAATTGTTGCGAGATAACCTGCGTGAGAGTTCCCTCACTCGTACCACCGCACCTATCCACGTTACCTTGTCAGTGTAAGTTTACCACAAAACACTAACATCAATAACCGCGTTAGCATGGTCATTGCTGCTGCAACCTTCCTCTCGCCCTCTCACGTGACCCATCAAGTGACAAGCCGTCTAGTCTAAGGAACGTCCACTGGACCCATCCTGCACACGCGCCTCCACACATTCACCGTGCCGAAAGCGCTCTCTCGCACGCACACACACGCGCACCCATAACCATTTGGAACGTTGCAACTGGACGTGATTCGGTGCGGTCGTCACGCGGAACGCATGACGCGGTTGGATCCGGGTTGGAATAGGGGGCAACACAGCTGTACAGGACATGGGGCGGTGTTGGTGAGCACCACTGCATTAAGCTTGTACACCAATCCCAACGATAAAGATCCAAACCATTGACTAAACCTTTTCCTTGACTATCGTTGAGGTAGTTATTTTACTGATGAGTAGTCGGGGATTTGTTTTATTTTCAAGTTGACCCTCACTCACATTTGATCGCAGCCTTCGCATTCAGATTGACTTTCCAGCCAGCCTCTTTCGAAAAGAAACACTATCGTTATTTGTTAGTGGGTACTCAAGCTATCACGGTCAAGTGTACCACTACAGCGGTCAAAACTGTCATCGGCTGACCGCTTTCGGTTAACTGAGCATTATGATGATGTTCATATGATTTACGAAGTAGAAAACACGCCGAGAATTCAAAAAGCCGGTGAGGGAGACGACTGCATCATGACCAAACATCAGTAGGTCATATTACATCAGTTACTTGAGCAAATGATGTGTGAATAAAGTGAGACAGTGTTCCGTGAGTGAAGCTAAACCCATGTCCATCTCATTTCATCCCAAATGTTGAATGATCTAAATACAGAAGTTAAAACAGTAGAAGAAAGGGCGTCCGACTTGGTCACCGAACTCGCTGTAATCCATTGATGGGATGGTAATGGACGCCTGGCCTGCAAAGTTGTTTATTGCATGCAATCCTAGATAGGTTATGTGAAAACATCAGTTAACGAACGCATGCACTCATGTGCATGGCCGATATGTGTGTACACACATTAGTTAGAACTACATTGTCACTCGCCCTGGTGACATGTCCTCCATAGTGTGTACAGAATGCTCCAATGCTCACTTTTGGTCCTTCCTTCTCCTGGTGTTGAGACCTACTTTTAGATTCTGAATGCACGCACTATGCTGCTCAGGGACGAAGCAGTATGTTATCTAGCACAGTGATGGGGACAGGAGAGTAAGTAAAGTGAAGTCGCAGCTCGATATCACATTACGGTGAGCCACTTATTTACAACCACAACACAGAAGGACAGCTCGGGGAAAGAAACGTGGATCAGAGTGAAGATGATGTGCGTTCATTTCGTTAGACAAGTATCGCCGATTGTTTTGTTGAAGATATTAAGACGTAGATGTACTGATCTCGGTTTCGTAACAAAATGCACAATTTGTCAGTTTCTGCTGCAAACCGTACGACACGGGAAAGTGCATTGTGCGCGCCTAGACAGAATCGTGTTAATTGATAAAAAACGCTGTATGTGTTAGGCACTTAGCACGCTTCGCCAATTGTCAACTGAAACGAAATGATCACGTTGAAAATCTTCTGGTTTGACAGTCTTCATTATAAGAGCTATATACTCTATAATTAATCATCTAATGTAATCAATTATTTTGGTGTGAGGCAAAGCTATTCAAATTACTACCGGATTACTCATACTTAAACATGCAGTTCGTTGTCCACCCATTTGTTTCCGTCTCTTGCTCTCTTCGATTTCGTTTCTTCCGTTATCATAACTTTTGATTCGCGAAAGATGGCGTGATTCGTTCTACAGCAAAAACTGGTTTAATTTCTTACCCTTGAAAATAATCTAACTTAAGACCAAAACGTCCCATAACCCCTATTCATAAAACAGTGTTTGGGTAGTTAGGCTGCGATTAAAATGATCGGAACTTCCTTTTATATCTATCGTCAGCTATGTACTGTTGAAATGAGTGACAAGCCAGGCTTGGTTAAAACGACTAGAAACAGATGAATTCCGATGAAACAAGTGCCCAAGTTCCAGTAACTACCCTATTAAGTGATACACTAAGAAGAACCTTAGTGAGAAGTGGAAATCCTGGACAGTTCATAAACACTCACAGCATGATGAGCAAATGGAATTAGCTAGTTCAAACAAGTCAAAAGGAAGATGTATTTTCATTTTTGCAATTCAAACAGGATCGTTTAGCGAAAGACATCAGGCACAAATTGAAATCTGCCCTACACCGTATATATGCTACTGGAAATTGACATGGTGTGACGGCTTGCGCATCTCCATGACCTTTTGGGCTAAACTGAACGGTGTGGTGACCACAC
>QNGE01000244.1:88914-147783 GCA_008508345.1 Paragonimus westermani
ACTACTGAATAGTGGTGTGAGTAGTATGGCGCGACCGTCTGTCCTCGCTAAACTTTAAAGTCACGCGCTCAAACAGGACCAATAATGTTGCAGAGACAGACAAGTCACAACAATACAAGGCCAGAACAGACAAGAGCAAACTTCACGTCAGTGTCATCCATACCGAACTCAACTACCATTCTTCTGGGAACTCCCATTTGGCCAATACGACAGTTGAAACTGCAAGTACCGAAGTTATGGTCAGCATGGCCCACCAGATCAAAACAGCACACAAACCTGACCACCACGCCAGGGTTGCAGAAAAGTCGGGCAGTATATCAACTTGTCACCATTTGACACCATGTGCCAAAGAAAGTATACGCGCTTACCTGTGTAAAAGATGACGAACTAAAAAGTTCCTGCAATATCTACATACGCAAAAGCTGAATATCAGTTTGTGGTGATCGTGGGTTACGGGCTAGCAGTGCACAAACAACAGCACTCCATCTTAATGTGTCAATCGGCTGGAATGATGAGAATACAGCTTGTTTATTTTGCTGTCACTGGTCCGACAACTATCAACCAGGCGAACCATCTGGGATTCAAGTACCAACAGATCACAGGGTGATTGACACCTATCTGTCTCACACTCGATAGCCAATGGTATCACTTAATTTCACATACAAAAGTTGGATAAAACCAGAAATACAATGAATTGGTAACTGTATCCACAGCTTTTTCTGGATTACGTTCAGGCTGTCACTGGGCTCGATCTAGTTCACTACCTGCTACTAGTCTCATGAATTCGATTACCACACTATGCTCACAATATTATTTCTTATTGTTACTTACTTGCAGTGCCTAAAATACGGGGACCCATTTGAGTGTGACAGGCGGACTGAATGAAGATTCTTTTGCAGAAAGTTAGATGAGAAGGTCCGGTTGTAGAAACTTAGTGGTAAACGACGCAACAATGGCATGGACATCACCTGAATACGAAGCGATGGTGATTCAATTCAAGTACTGTCTACACTATGATCCGACTAGATGAAATGAGTTAGCTGTTGCAGATCACGTTATTAATGACTTTGGTCAGAAGGACATTTCGAAAAAGCATTCACTATCCATATTAAAAGTATAGGATGCTCTGGTATGCTAATACATGGACCGACCGATACAACTCTGCAGAAGCGTCTCATTCGTCCTACACAGAGAACGTGGTCATTATCAAGGCGAGTTCATACGATTTGCTTCGTTCATTATTTTGTGTGTGAAATCTGGGATGCAGTGTTCAACCCTGCGGAGATATGACAGATACAGCAAATCCGTATGAAAATCGATTAGTTGAAGAATGAATGGCATTCAACAAATGATAACAGGATGTTGAATGCCTATAAGGCGTGTACACAGGTGCGGAAAATCGAAGACGTAAATCGTAACTATTTCAAACATGGGACCGGCTGGCTAGCAGCGCTAACTCAATTTAGAAACAGTCGAAAGCAACCAAGCAGGATTTCGTTCAAATGATCATAAGCAACTGGAGGTAGTCAAACAGAACTCACGCCAAAAGATCGAGTCACTTTCGTATATGAGCAGGCATTCATCAAATTTAACCAACCTATACATTCAAACCTACACGCTTAAATTCCCAAGCACTGAATAAACTATTTCATTCGTTCGTGTAATGTCGACAACCCAAGTGCCAGCCTAAACGATCAGTCGAATGCCCAAATCACCTTCTCGGGTTATCGATAGCCCCAATATTTCCAACAGTCAGTAATAACTCAGTGTGACCATTTGTTTCGTCAGAGAGCGTGCAACGCAAATGCATAATCCACTCGTTCAGTTTTGGCCCTAACGGGACAGATCAGGGAGGATGTATGCAATACCACGTGAAGTGGCGCACTACACAGGAAGCAAGGATAAACATTGTAAATGGTCGACAACCGGGATTTTAGTCAAACTCCAGTCAGGCTGGTACGGTCAGAATAGTAAGAACACATAAATTGACATGCCAAATAAAGTCACTGTCTGCCATGCCTCCGCAAGTCATGTTCAGCAAGGTCAACCCATGTCCACATTTCGATGCTCTTTGTCCTGTAATGACAGCAGCCAAGCGCAAGCAATTTTGATGTCTTTGACATATTTCGGGCAGGAAACAGCAAAAGTTGGACAGTATATGTATTGACTACTGACAAAAAAGCTCGCGGGCAGCACGTTTCGAGAAGCATGGCGGTTTCAAACAAGAGAGAGAGAGAGAGCACACGTATGAGACGTCTGGATCGAATCCTTATGGCAGCTTGGAACTGTCTGGAGGTGCTTGAAGATTCGTAAAAAAAATACTGAGTTCACCAAAAGTTGGATCAGTGGCAAAACAGACTATTTCTCATTGTCATCTGCAGGCACCTGTTTTTTTTCTGTTATCTGAGGTCAACCCAGAGGACATGTTACTTATAAACGTGCAGCTCTCATATTAGAGGCCAATGGTAGTTTATCCAACCTCTGCCCTTTTCTACACGTCAGAAACCAACACCCAGTCAAAATCGATTTCGTTTTGCCATCACCGCCTGGGGACAAAGTTAAATAGCACCGAAATGCAGATATGCAGTAATGTTGATGAACCTACATCACGTCCAGGAAGTAAACATTCGGCAACAAAATCCGGAATCTGAACCACAGTGTAGTCATGACTAGCGCGTGTATGATAAGTCTGAGCAGTTGAGTTCTCTGTTCTCACCGGATCACGGATCAACTAGAAAGTGTACTGACCGGGTTGGGTGTGCGAACGCGCACAACGCACGTTGAAAACACAGCCGGATTAGCTAGCTATGCGAATGGTGGGGCGTACAAGCAATTCCACTCATGTGTTTCGGCTCCATCACTGCAGTGCGTTGACCATCACGGTTTATGAGCGATAACGCCTGGCTGCTCACGCACGTTTCAGCGCTTCAGTGTCAACGTTGGACTGGAAACCAGCACGCACCTGCGAGTGCAAATGGACGGAGCAAAACTATGGTATTTCCTTAACGGATAGTGCTATTACGATAATTTTTTCACCAAACGCGGAATAGCGGACAGGTGCATTCAGGAACGAAATGGATTTGCAGATTATTGAATGAGAGGTCGAAAACTAATTGTGCAGACTGAACATTCAAATGACTGATGACGGTTTACAAATGGATACCTTTATTTCACCGTAGGCATGCCGGACTTGGGGGTCCTTGGGCGTCTACACCTTATTCCATACTGATATCTCTTTTGTGCATAAGAATTTATTTTGGTGTAAAACCCTTTAGTTTTAGGGCAATAGAATTTCTTCATTGTATTTCCAGGCTGTGGAAGTGATTTGCGATTAGTCTAAATAGGTCTTGCTTTGCGGTCTTGATTCCGACTGCACGCATTGGCTACTGTGATAGGACGATGTCCGAAAAAACACCTGACTTGTCGAAGCCGTCACGTGGTTTCATTTGGGGTGTAGAGTCCAGCCTATGAGGGGGGGTGAAGAGAGCACGAATCACTGAATGTCGTCAATCATCCTGTGACCTACAATACGGGTGCGGTCGAGTAGCCTCGTGAGCATGTTTTAGTATTCTAAAATCACGCATAGATGAAAGACGTCAGTAAAGCCGTATCAGCCTAGATACGGGAATGCACGTTATTGAGGCTTCCGATGGAGGCGATGATTGGCACGTGGTAGCTCGCCTAAATGTAGTCAGTTGCACGAACGCGTATAAGTGGCTCCATGTCGACTGAGTCAGTTACGAAACGCAACCCCGCAGAGGACAGAAGTAAAATTTTGGATGAATCAGAAACTGACAATTTGTGATAATGTAGCTTACCATACTGATGTGGAAGACATCCTTTCCAAAGAAGCTTATCAGGGAGAGCAGCTATTGCGATTAGCACGGTATCACCTATTCTGTATCCCACTGAGAACGTCTGGAGCGTGGTGAAGCAGCAGTTGCGGGTTCACTATAATACGTTGATAAGTGGTGATCCTGATCAAATACTGGCGCATGCGTATTCTGGAACATGCAGTCCATTCTGTTCTGAAGGATGTCAAGGGGGGGACAGTGTACCCATTTTGCCCGCCACACTGAACGATTCTGTGTGCAAGCGATGGAAGGCAAAGACATGGGAATACGGCCGTAAACGTCAAGTCTACTTGTGAATGACGAAAGCCTTACTCAGGGTTAACTCCATATGATTGCTTTCTTTGTTGATGCACATAAGTGGTTTTGTTGGATGGAAGATGCGAATTTCTTAACTAACCCTGTCGTCACTTTATCGGAGGATAAGCGTTTGAGTAACCTGAAGCGGATGTGCGGAATTGCGAATCACATGCTTCATGAAAGCAGATAGTATGCTCCGGTCTTGTCCAAAATTCTAGTGGATAGGAGCACCATTCACCGGTAGCTGTGTACTAGCCATATTGGATGAGCGTAGCCGAACAACATATTTCGTTTATACACCATCGTATACATCTACTATATATATATACTATAGAGATATTATGTATGTATTGCGAGTGTTTTCAACGGGTAGTTTCTGCCCTCGCCCTACGGACAGAGACAGCTGCAATGCCTCTTTCAACTGACAAGCACTTACCAGTATAGTAGAAACATAACGACCAAATATTTTCTTCCATGTGGATAGTCTTCTGACCTTTCGGTCATTCATCTGTGTAATATAAAGTAGAATTCTCTGTGAACGTCTTGACTATCGTTTGGGATCTGTTCAGATGTCGGCCGCCTGACTACTTTGTTAATCATATCAACTGGCATGATACCAAATGTGACTGTCTTGTTTGCACACTTTCTCTGTCATCAATCCTCGCATACTCGGTAGCAGCTAAACTTTCTTCTGGACCCGGCCTGCCGCAGTTAGGTGAGGTCTTGTGACCCTTTTCTCTGTGAAGTATAAGACTTCAACCCAGTTCAGCCGACTAACTAATTGCGACATTACTGTGGTCAACGAGTGCACGTCACTCAACTGACAAACCCGATTCTGCTCGTTCAGATGCAATAACAACTGTTAGTCCAATTTTCCCATAAGTTATATAATCCTTAAAGCAAACGTAGCGTCTCACGTTTCACTTATTTCCGCTAAAGATAATGTGCCATGCTAGTGGAAACGATGGTTAAATTCAAGGTGTGTTTTACAAAAGACCTAACGAAGTACGGTTGATTGATACTTCTACTCGACTGTGATACAGGTGTAAGATTTGTACAGTGTGTGAATCGCGAACTCAGTGTTCAGATTTGGAGTGAGTCGACCCTAAACGTCGACTGGACAGAGAAAATTGGATCAGATGTGTTAGCGGTGTTCATACTGTAACCATGAAGATCTCCGGATATTCATCAACAAGTTCCAAATCCTTAACGCGGGTTCATATTTCGCAAGTCATCCCCGGAAGTTTTGACTATCGCATTCCAAAGTTGCTACAATAATTTTGATCAATTCATTTCGACTCAAAATGGAATCCAAACACGCGATCATGTCATTCGGGGAGAAGTTCATGACTAAGTAAAAACGTTCAGTTTTGCTGGGGCTCGTGGATATGGTATTGTTACATCGGTCATTGTTATGAGGGATACAATGAAGACATCTGCCAGTAAACATTCCAACCGTCACATTTAGACCACAAACATCTGACGCCTCTATAGAACAAAACACAAGCTGTTGCAAACATTTGCACATTCAACAGTAGTGAGAAATAACAATGTCTGAACATGGCAACATCTTAGAACATCAGTGCGTGAACAACCACTGTACACATTTAAGTCAGGCGTGGATAGTGATTCCGATATCTGACAAATGAATCGAACTAAGTTATCTGACCTTGGGTGTGGTGTAATTACCGGAACATTACGATGTGATTAGCGTTCTTCTCAAGCTTTCCTTGCAAGTGACAAGAAAATGGCCACTTCCAGGGATCAGAAAACGACAGTTTGTCATAATGCCGACGCATATTTATTTCACCCATATTTTAGTAAGTGAATATGCCACAGGTTGACAGCTGCACACGTAAAACTGAAAGCAGCAATCCGGGTTGTCTAGTATTGAACGAAGAATCTGCAAAACGGCGAGGTATGACAATGCGGAGTTATCCAAATTCGTTATCAGGTCAAGAACTGGGACAACTTGTTGGTTAATTCTGAGATAGTTGTGTTTTAAGTTAGTGACGAAATGGTCGGGTTTCATCACAGCTTTATCATTTCGTAATTGCGCATAATTATATTTTTGTTCTGTATTTGAAAACCCAGAAGATTTTTACGTATCCACATTTGGAATATCACAGCGCTCAATAAATCAGCCAAGGGTATGTAGGCATAAACAGCTTGAAGGTTAGACAAATTTAGTGTACAGCCGGTCACAACCGGAATCCCAGAGGAATCGCACGCTAGTCGGCCACTGAAGCTTGACTTACTAAATAATATAAACAGTTTCCGGTGAATGCTTTATGCCGATAAGAAAATAATATTCAATGAGTAGAGAGCATTCTTGTTCGTGGACAGTGGCGGAGATGCTCACGTTTCACGTACTTAACCGGTGTAAGGTGAAAATAATCACAACTGCTGTTTAGTTATTGAGATGTGGGAATTAGTTTTTGAGCATGGATGAATGCCTGCATTGCAACCAGTTGTTTTCAGCTTATTTTCCCTGTTTCGTTTGATGTGGTTCTATAAATGACCAAGGTGCCAGAAACAAGTGCATCACCGCACTACCGGAACTTGAAGTACAGCTCTGTGCGTGGAACGGGCTGTGTCCTATCACTCAGCCACAAATCAATAGATTTCCGGGTTTTCCGAAACGTTGATGTTAGATACAGTGAGTGAAACGTGTAAATCACCATACCGGCAAAACCCTGTAGTTCAAACCTGGCCTTCACGATAAGTAAAAGGTCAGAATGAGGGGAAACAAAACAGAACAGTAATAACATATTGAAAAAATTCTCACAACTGAACAGCCCAGGATACAGTACATTATGAAAAAATGCGTCTTGTAGCCGACCGAGATTTATTGTGAAGCTCATATACCGTTTAGTACGAATTATTAACTGAAGGCGGTTGTTTAAAAAGATGTTATGAGGGGGGTGAGAATGTAGTGAGGATGAACGGAGGGAAATTATACTACTCGTGAGCAGTCAGGTGAAGGCACGTGTTGAAGTGACATGAGAAAAACTCGAGTGCACTACTGCGGGAAATTGCTTTTTTTATGCACAGACTTAACACTGACAACTGTAGATTCTGGGGCTTATTGTTATGTGCGAGTGAATGTTTCAGGTGGTGTCGTTGAATATACCTCACATGCCAATTTTTCTGAATAAACAAAGTTTGTGTCACCCGCTTTCTTGGCAGCGAGTGTTGATGGAATTGTGACAGTGGGTGCACACGTTACTGGTTGTTACATCACCGCGTTTTTATAGAGTTGGCTGGTTTGTCAGATTGTCTGAACATCCAACCAGTATGAAACTGTCATCGTTGCTCTGTTTATCTCGCGATCACACACATATTTGGTGAGATCCCTAAGTATTCCTGCTTACTGACTAGTGTTCACATCTGACCGATCTGTTTATGTTTGATTCTGATTTCACTGTGAGCGATTCTTGCCATTGTCCCGTTAAGAGTATACATGTTTATCCCAGCAGTAGAAAGGTGTATTCTGCCTTTACATCCAACTTTCATTGTTGACTTTTGTCTACTTTTGTTAGTTGTAGCATTCTTACAAGCTTACTGAACTACGAAGTCACTGGTTACTAGAAGGGTAGAACACATACTACGTGAAGACATATGACTTCGTTGTTGGATCGAATCTCGTGGAAGCCCAGAATTTTCACAGTTGTATCTCTTCCAAAACAGCATATCTTCATCACTATTGGTGAGTAAGGAGGAAAACAACTCTGTCATATATATGTTGCTGGTTATTATTATTGGGTACTGAAGAGGCAATACGAAATGCTAGTATCTGCCAGTGTCCGTCTTCTTACTGCTATGTTCATATTCATGAAGGAAACCGATTGTTTCAAACTTTGGTAGTGTCTGAATACGAAAAGAAGCACACTTTTTTGCACGATTACCCAACCAGTGCAGCTTTTCCGATCGTACAATCTAATGAGGCGGATTTCACTTAATGAAAGCAGTGTATCATATGTGTTCTTCAAAGAAACATCAATTCCTTCATTGTATTCATACAGACCAACTATAACACAGAGGTCAATTATAACAGACAAATAATTTTGTCAACCCAGATCTACTTAGAGCCCCCGTAAACCAAAAACGTTTTCACTAGACAGTGCTACAACCACCTTTCTTAAGGAGCCGCTATCGAATCACGTGTAGACTTTCTGCTAAGAGAATAAATTCAGATACATTGGTCGTTACTGTGAAAATCACAGGAGCCGTTTCGGCTCGGTGTATAACGCGAACGAACACCGATGATTCAAGATAGACTAATCGACATAGCAAGTCGAATACAACTGTGGTACTGCTCATGATGTATTGCCATTGACGGTGGTGGTGATCAACGTGCTCTACTTGCGGTCATGTGGGTCAAATCTTAACTGTTGAATCTTACCAAGATACGCACCGTTGCCAACGAGGAATATGGCACATGCCGTGTGCAACAATGCTATCAGTATGCGTGTCACCAGCGGATCATCAGTTCTCCGTTTTAGATGGCGGTTCCGATTATTTCGACCATATTCTCGACATCCCTCAGTAAGAGTCGAACGTCGTTATCTTCGAACAGCTGCTGCCAGGGGATCCAAGCCTTAGAGACTTGGTGACGATACGAAATGTTGTACACCCGGAGGCCGTTTGGCCGGGCCCTAACTAAAGAATGTGCGATACTACACCATAACAATTTTACAGACTTTTTGTACCACTGATGAGGTTCTGTATCTGCTTCCAGTCGTATACAGCAAGTTCCTTTACCAAAATGTTCCTTATGCAATAAACGCACGTTGCTGAATTTCGCTGTAAGGTTCCGGTTTTCTGGAAGCTGAGGATGATCACTAATCTCCATTCTATGTCATACAACCGGTTAGCATCTTTGCTGAAGAGTGAAATTGATGGTCTCCTGCTTCTCTTCGTGATACCAGACGCAGAGAGTAAACAAGAAATGATGAGGGAACTCTAGCTAAGCTATTTTTGAGATGTAACAATACTGGAGAGGTCTTGAATGTTGAGATGCTCCACGCCGGGGAATGAATACTTTATCTGTAAGAGATAATGGACGTTCACCAAGGATGTGCTGATGAAAGACGCGGAGAATTCGTTTGAGTTGCACCGTTCACTAATCTTCACAATAAAAATTGAACGGCTGACACTGTGCATTGAAGAGCCGTAATCGTTACTTCGAAGTCTTTAAATACACATTTACTAGTGGCACAACCGACTGAAATTCATGCACACTTCGTTGGTTCCAGGATAGGCCTAAGTAGAAACTTTTCTCGAATGACGAAATCGTCATTTTGACGAGGCTGATGGGCAATCATACGGTATATAACGTGACACACAAGGTGTTCAGTAAGAATAGATTATTACAGAACCACGTCACAAACCAATAAATAACAGACATCGCACCGCATACGGGCATCATGCCAAATCCAGTATCTTCGAGAGGCTAAATACACAAATAAGGTGATTTCCAGTTTATAAAGAGAAATGTTTCGGTTTGATCCTGATTTCGACTATCACCATTTAATAAGTCCAAACAGGGCGAAATCGGTCGATTTGAGTGCGAATATCACCATTCGGGCCCTTGCGCTCTTAGCCACGGCAAGCTAACAATCCAAGATGGGCTGTGCTCATCCACACTAATGAAGTATGAACAAGTTACACATGAAATGCATCGGTTTTGTTTTGTGAATACTGTTCATTCATATATATCGTGCTGTCACAGCATACACCAAGTGTGGATAGTCCGATAGAAATATGTTTATTTTGAAGCCATGGACAATAACCTGATGATATTTCATGGGACGATTTAGATGGTAGACAACTGGTGCAGAAAGGTCGACCTGCAAAACCACCTTGATACATTGACCGTACTCCTTGCAACCTCATCATAATTATAAAATTGATGAGTTTATTCACTGCTTAAATCTTTTCACCAACTATTTATCTGGCATTATACCAAGCAACAGATTCATTCCTTCTCAATAGAATGAATGAATTCTGAGGGTTTTTTTGTGGTATATGCAATAACCGCTCATGTTGGAGGTTGGAATTTAAGTTATGTGCCTTTCATTTTCTATCAACAGCATTCTAGCAATACTCGTCCTTGCACTGTAAAACCTTTCCTTGTGGGGAGACTGCGAATCAGTCTGAAGTGGCTGCGTTTATCATTTTGACCTTGACACAGGCCATCCATGCCAATATAGGGAAAGTGCGAAGTTTGCCTTCGTTATTTCTGTAAGTTGATTAAGCACTATAACCATGGTGTTGGTTGTCACGTGTTGAACTACTGAACTGAGGAAATCAGAACCACTATAGTCTGAGCGGCACTAAGCAGTCTTAATTTAATGGAAAACTACTTTTTATTATATAGAAACAAGTGTTTATGAGTGCTATTGAGCAACAAACGTCCTTGCATTTTGATAAGCAAGTTCATTGCTACGCGACGCGCGATCAAGCAGTGGATGAGCTCACAGTGCGTGGGACAACGTAGTATGGGAAACTGAACAGGAAAATTTGAAATCGAGCGAAGTTTAAACTCTGGGGTTATAGCAACAGGTCACCACAATTTTAAAATAATATATCCTTCCTCACTATGGAGAAACAGTGGTACTAATTTAGATGCTATTTCATAGATTCGTTCCTTAATTGTATAAAGCCTGAAGTAGTTCACAGGTGTATGGATATCAGTGACTAGACTGATTAACTCCAAATGTATCAAAACCAGACTGGAAACGTTGATCGACAGCAGGTATAACTGAGAATCAGGCCTGCGTGGCCTCAGTCAATTGCATCTACGAGTATCTGTCAGTAGCATCAAAATCACGATTTTTTTAAAAATAGCCTTTCCGTTGTTGCCTTCGCAACGCGTGATATTTAATCACTACCGTTTTTTTTCCGGAGGCATGATATAAGTCACGCGATCTTACCTCGATCTGAATTATGATCATCTGAACTGTATCCGGTCGACGCGTGCTACATCAGCGGTGAGAGAGAAACGATGGCTATTAGTGGATCCACTTTTGTTCCATTAGAACCTTCCACTCGAAACATGGACAACCCATTCAGCGGACTGTTTTCAGTGTATAGACAGTGATAGATCACAGCGACGATTCATAAACAAAAATACTGTTTCACCCTCATATTGAACAGCAAGTACTATTGTGATCGAATGTAAGAGGTCGCCTCAAATCACAGACCACTAAAGTACAAACGACGATTTCCCCGAGGAATAAGCTAACCGAATTGGACGACCGGATTCGTCTGGGTTATTATTCACAGAGGAAAATTGGTGAGTCCGAAGATGTTGAGCGGCGGAATCCGATTGTGATGAAAAGCACTAGTATTGACGATGGGTACAACAAGTCTTAGGTGTCGCGAATTCAGAACAGAAGCAGATCTCCAGCCATCGGGTCTGCAGGAGACGTTACATTGAGAGAAGGATGGCAAAGTCAGATGGCGATTACATGTATTTCCCAGCATCTGCTAGGCTCTGAGATTTTCTCACACGGTTAGCCTCGATGGCGAGCAGAAAAGTGGCGATCACATAAATTCGTCAGTCATTGTTGATTCCTGTTAAGCTCTGTACAAGGCGGAGCATGTCAACTTGAGCTGATAGTTAGAAAGAACTTCGAAATAGAAGCACGAACGGGTTTATTGGTATAACCTTATCAAGTTGACCATCACTCACATTTGATCGCAGCGTTCTCATTCAGATAGACTTTCCAGCCAGCCTCTTTCGAAAAGAAGCACTAGACTCGAGTTTCGCTCTCATTAGAGCTCGTCAGTAGTACATATCCTTGCCACGGCCGGGATTTGAACTCCGGACATTCCAATCATGAGGCAACCGTGTTAACCACTGCGCCATTCACGTCACATTAGGCACGACCGAATTATCACATCTGAACGCTCAACCACTCTCGCTTGTGAGTGATGGTCAACTTGAAAATAAACGAAATCCCCGACTACTCATCAATAATCTTATCAATCGTGCGGAGTCCGAATACGACGCGTGAGAAGGTACACCGGTTTATGCCGCTCAGTTTGGGACCACAGCGAATGTATGATGTTGACCACAGCTGTAACTGGTTTGATAAGCCGACAGTCAGAAACCTATGGATCCAGTGTGGTCAGACTGTCGATGGCTACAGGTGACTGGATGAATGTATATTGGATATCTGCAACAGTGGACACTCGGCCACAACATTCATTAGTTCACTTGAGCATTTGTTGTTTTTCAATCTCAGCACAAACCGATTACAGTTAAATGGGTGTTTTGAGGCAGACTGTGTCAAAAAAGCAACGTTTAACGAACGGTTTGTAAGCACTACCAAGTACGCACACCGTAAGCATTCATCAAAGCGATAAAAGTGATTAACGCCTATTAAGTAATTCCGGTTGGGAATTATAATTCTGTGAAATTTGGTGTCGGACAAAACAAGCCTGTGATGAGATTAGGTATCAGCGCGCTTAACAAGGGTAGACTAGAGTATTGCTCTCACAAAGAGTAACCTCAATGAATCTGATTCGTCCAAATAAGGATCAAGAGAAGTGAAATTGTTTACGAATATGCAAAGGTGAAACGTGTTGGTGTACGTTTCCACTAATCGTACCATAAAAGAGTGCCATTTTCTCCCATCTCTGTTGTTTTTTTATCGGGACCAATCCGGGGGTTGTTTATATTGACTGTCCATCTGGAGGAAGTTTGGGCACCAATCGCACAGCTGACTAGTGTGAACCACCAGTCCTCCAGGTGGGCTGATGTCAACAAAGGTGTCAAGTTGTAGAACGATCGATTAGGGGAAACAAACTTACCAACAATCTGTTGATAGAAGAACGAGAAAGTTTAAATTACAAGACGGGGTTCGGAACTGTGACCCTTATAGAGGTTGGGAAGGGCACATCGAGTTGTAATAATCACGGACACACGAAGTGTTCACTTCGTAATGTATAGCATTGACTTTGGGCTCACCTAGTGATAGGGATGGAAGAGGTACGCTGCGAGCTGTACACAGTCAGAATGCACATAAAACACAAAATAGAAAACGACTGTCACTTAGTTCGCTAGCTAACCTTCCGACTATCCTAGAATCAAGTAAAATGTTTTCCAGCTGACAAAACTGTCTAATTCGTAGTTCGAATAAAACACAGTAAATATGAAGACTGTAACAAGGGTGGGTCAGATAAACAGTGATTGCGTAAGTGATAGCGAACACACCTTCCATAACCTCTATTGACGATTTTTCTGACTCATTCTAGTTACTGTCTTCATATTCATTATGTTGCAATTGCCCTGGTGATCAAACACGGCAAATAAGTCTTGCTCGCTATTTTGTAGTTCTAGTGACTTCAATGGGTATTTTCGGACGAATCGGATGAAGCGCGCATTTCTCATTGACTCATCAATATTAGTCAAAGGGGAGTAGCCTGTGGGTGCCATCTCACACTGTGTATACGGATTTGTATGGAACCACACAGAGAGGTACATACGCAAAACCAGGAGATGTCTGATCTCCACACTTGCCTAAATGGATGCAGAAGTCTGTAGTACGGGAGAACAGCAACGTCGTTGAAATATAAAAACAACCAGTGCCCGCAGTCCTTAGGTAAGTCTTGATCACTGATCTCGCTGTCAACTCAGCTTGTGCATTCAAAATGATCAGGTTGCCAGATCGTCTCGAGAGGAGACAGTAACTGTCCTGTTAACTGCAATCGATAACCCCACGATTAGGGCTTCCGAGACAGGTCGAGAACGGCGAGCTCATTGAACCAGCTAGGCGTTATTTTAGATTACTGATGAGTGCTCAATGTGAGGTCAATGGAGCGGTGGTCAACACGGTTGACTCATGAAAGCACGTCCGGAGTTCAAATCTCCGCCGTGGCAAGGATATGCACTGCTGACGAGCTCTAATGAGAGCGAAACTCGAGTCTAGTGCTTCTTTTCGAAAGAGGCCGGCTGGAAAATCTATCTAAATACGAAGGCTGCAATCAAATGTGAGTGATGTTCAACTTGAAAATAAACCAAATCCTCGACTACTCATCAGTAACCTAACATATTAGTCCAAACAAAGATTCTTGTGATTTTCAGACGCGATCGCAATCAGCTGAATCAAACCTGTCTTGTGTTGTGTGGATCTAACCCTGTCCTGAACTAAGTGACTGGCCATTTCAATCCTTAGTTGTTTGATATAAAAACGGTTTCATGTTATTGTAAATTTGACAATGGTGAACAGATATGAAGTGCACGGCTCTACCACTTTCTTTGTGTCCGAACTGTTTTGTTCGGGCAGCCAAGTGCTTCAAACCCCCCAAAGTCGCCAGTTGTCGAAATACTAACAGTTCCCCAATGACCTATCCGGTTACAGGTTCAGGTGTTTTTTCTTCAGTCAATAAATTTAACATCGTCAGTATGGCATATCTAGGTTCCCCGAAGAAGACATCTTTGATTATTAGTCCCGCAGCGCACCGGGCTTTGGGAAAACCATTTGAAGGCACGTGGAATAGCCAAGGATTGAGTTTCTAAGCTGGAAACGCAATGCTTGAAAGAAGAAGTGAGGTCAAAGCTCCCCCGAACACATGATTATCATGTGATAAGCAAGTATTTTAATGCAATGGCGATAATTAAAGACGAAGTTCGAAAGTCTGAGCGATGTGACGTGATGCTGATAAGTGAATCATTTGTCCACTGATAGGGGAGGTAAAATGCCACCATAAAACAAGTTGGACATCAGAGAAGTGATCGAAGCTTCCGTCTTCCCGACGACTTACAGCCAGATTAGTTCGAACAGGGACACAATGCTCGAGTTCTTGCTAAAGCGTGTCAGCAGTAAATAACTTTACAAGCGAATGTGGTTGCGTTCATATTCAATAAATCAGTTATCCTCAAAGTGAAGTCGACGATGCAGTGGTCAACAAAGTTGATCACAAAAAGGTGGTCGGATTTCAAATGTGGGCCTTGGCAAGCATACGTGTTATTGACGAGCGTAATCCGAGCAAAAGTACTTTTCGAAAAGGGCTGGACAAAAAGTTCATGGGGATGTGAGACTTGCTACCAACTGTGTGTGATGATCAATTTGTACCAACTTGAAGTACCAGTAGTCAACGTTTTAAATGACAACGATATACTCATTAATCAAGGCTAATGCACAAAAAACAAGTCCGCACCATCTATGGCTTCCTGTGTAAATTCCTGACGTTGATGGATTCCTTTCATCAGTAAAACCATGAAGCGACCGGATTCTTGTTGATTTTGTCACTAGTTGGGCGTCCATTGGGATGGTATCCTAAGCGGAAGATACCTTATAGTAATCAAAAAGGTAAGACAGCAAAAGCGTGATCGATAAGATCCAAAGAAAGGAGCACGTCTCGTAGCATTCGTGTGCTCTACCTACATTGCCGAATAATACTGGTGCTTTTAAGGTTCCTCTGGTGTAACAGTCAAACACAGACGCCGTCAGAGGGAACAACTTGTGTGGGAACCATCGTCCATGCCAATCTGGGCAACAATTCGCACTCTAATTCTCAACTAAATAAGGTTTCCCAAACCGTGTAGAGCACCAAAAATGGAGGAAAAAACGATTCTAATGCAAACAGTTAATGTCGGATAGGGAAAATGGATAAATATGTGATGACTTCGTCAATCGCATAAACGGTAAGAAACTTTAGTCGACAACTCTCGGTCGAAATTCTATTTTGCCATAGAGCAGGCAGCGAAAACCAGATCCGAAAACTATGAGAAATTTGACTGATCATTTTGCATGTTCCACTGTTCTAACGCAAACGGTTTTGGGTTTTCTTACTATGTGGACACTGCCAGACAAAATATTTATAGTGCTTGCTAACACTTAACCAGAACAGTCCACGCATACGTGGACAAAACTAGTCAACACATTCAATTAGCATCGGCCAGACCCGACACAAAAAGTCACCGTTTTCGTTCTCGATTAACTGCACTTTTGCGTACGTACACTCGCTTTTCCACACCGATCGTCTGTGTAATCTTTTTCGAGCACCATCCATCTGCCAAATGATCGATGCTTACATAGACTCGCCGCATCCATCACCGCCCCACCAGATTGGACATCTAATCCCGTGTACCCCACATGGTTAAAAAAAATAACAGCACAGTGTGAAGTTACCACGAAACAAGTAGCGTTTTAGCTAATGCTAAGGGCGCATATCCCAACGAAATAGGCGAAGCGAGTCGTACAGCACCGTCTGATCGAAGCCCAGGAGCGTCATAACCTTCGAAACTGTGCAAACCCAGAGGTGGAACCGAACGTCAATTGTTCGGATATATCGGTCCGTAATACCTGAGGCAGGTTCAGTGTCCGATGAACAGTTCTGTGCTGTTCCCGCCGGCCAATCAAACTCCAGTTGTGTGATAAGGCGCCGGTACGTTCCAACTCTACCTGGTATGTATTTTCTCGCTTGTTTGTTGACGCCCCTTGACTTGTTAACGACCAACGTTCGGGCCCAGCTTCTCATTCTAGGGTTGGGAAGTATAACGCACGATCGAATACGTAATCGCAGCAAGGACGATACAAGAGTAACAACAGAAATTATGCCAGTAGGTCGAACATAGTATTGTCAGGCTAATAGACGGACAATAGCGACAGGAAATGCCCCGGCAATAGGTCCTTATGTGATCGAGATCCACATTCATCTGATAATATAGCAGAGCATCAATAGATTGAACCACCATCACCTCACACGCTGGGAGTATCTGTGCCATAACTGAGTCAACCACTTTTGGTAGTCCATGCGTCTTCTGTCTAACTACTTGTGACAAAACCGTGGACTAGTCGATCGCATTCCAATCGATCGCCAAATCTTTGTATCTTCGAAGACCAGCGTGTCAACCTTGGTGGAATCACGCTGAATCGAGTTAAATGTTATCTGGGTAGATGAGCGATACTTAACACAGACCACCTAATAGATCATAATCGAAAATGGGCACTTTGAGTGAATGGATATTTCCAGCTAGTGCACTTACGAAAGTGTGGCGAGCTGCGAAGAAGAGGTATGCCATTTTCATTTCACGTTGGAGTCAGCTAACCGGTGTCAACTACTGTTCCCATTTTGTCCAATAAGATTCGATCAAATGACACAAGCTTTACAAAGCTATGGGAACCGCAGTAATTCAATTTTTCATGTCACCACGTAGACTAACAAGTAACATGGTAAAGATTTACCTTTAATCTCGGTGAAGAAGCCGAGGATGAATACCGTTTTTGGAGGCATTTAGTGGCTAAGTGGCTTTTTGGGACTATATCACAAGAGCTTAACTAGAATGACGAGAGAACAAGTGGGAGGGGTGTAGGCCATATAGGCAAAATTGGTCAGAAATGTACGAGATTTAACCTGAAATCACGTTACGCCATGGAATAAAGGATAGGGTTGCAAAAATAAGCGCTCAACCGGCAGCGCACATTGGACAATAAGTAGCTTGCTTCTTTGAATAACTTCCTCTACAATGATACCGTGACCAAAACACCAGACAGAGGCTGCTGTGGCCAACTTCGATCGCAGATGGAGGACTGGTGAACAGAGGTCATGGCGACAACAATGAACAACTCACCGGAGAGACCTTTTGACCCACCAGTGCTGGAACAATGCTCATCGGAATCGTGAAGGATATGCACGCTATGAGTAGGCAGACGAGAGTTGCGGTTACGTAGAACGAGGCACTGCTTTAAGAATCCATTGAACAAGGCACCGTTCTAATATTTTGTAACACTCAAGACCCTGTGGTTCGCATCATGCAGAAGTGAACGTTGGGTATGTCTGAAGCGGACCAGTAGATAAATGACGAACCGACATGAGAACAATCTATCCGGAGCTTGTACCTGAGACTGCAAAAGAAGGTGCAGATGACAGCCACATGGAATTATCGACACTGACCGGCTGGTAAGAAGTAAACGTCTACCGATGCGATTAAACGCCGGAATTCATCAGCCGCGAAAAGGAAACTGACCAATAAGAAAGATCCGTCGCAAGTCTACAGATGAGTTCGAAATGAGACAGATTTAAGAAGTTGAACGCACGGACGAACCAATGTTGTATGTAACGTGACGGGATAATTTGTCCTGCAATGTTCTAACAAACGTTGAGCAGCAAGAAGTGACAAATCGGTTGAGATTTGAGATACACAAGTGAGACTTAAAAGACTTGACTATTGCTACAAACACTGGCAATCAGCGAAAGTGTCCCATCTCCAAAACCGAGGCGTCAACTGATCGGTTGTGATTTAGGATTTCCGATGGGATTGTCACAAAAAGTTTATACGCCCTTCCAGCTTCTGAGAGAAAAAATTCGCTTGGTCTGAACACATGCAAACGAAATTCGGGTAGCTCAAACAGTATGCCAGCACCGGCTCACGGTGCTTTATAATCTTCAGCCATCGATGATGTCAGTTGACGTAATGTCAAGATCAGAGCTGTTGGGAATAAATGAGCACGAAGCACATCCAGTATCGACCTAACAGGCCTTTGTATTGCGGATCCGAGGAGATACTCCGTGGTTTGCCTCCGCTGGTCCCCCTCCCAAAAGAAGGGCAATCCCAATGGTTATGCGCGATGAGACATCTGGCTCAGACGATCTCCCGGCGGCGGAGTACGGACATACTCATTAAGAGGTGTCTATCCAGTTCTTCAATGTTTGGAGCAGTGGTATAGTTCAATCGTCTAAGGGGTTGGTAATAACTTTTATTTGTACGAAAGCCTTGCGCAACTTGTGGGCCAGACACTAGGGATATAGTCTGATTTCCGTAGCGCCTAAGCTGTTGATGTCCGTTCCGCACAACCGGTTGTCCAAAAAGCATGAACAGAACTGGCTCCCATCTATGTTGTGGAGAATTATCAAACCTTTCAGTCGCTCGAACACCACCAGGTCTACCGACGGTCGGCGCTACTGTTCCTGGTTATCGGGGCAGCATTTAACTTTGTCGACGGGACTGTCCTGTAGGATCGCCTCTTAGGAAGCAGAATACCTGAGATGTGTGTGGTCTAGGTGTACTAACAACCAGATTTCAGATGGATGTGAGGCGTAGAGCACAATACCGTCAACAGGAGAACGTTGCTATACTCATTTTCGTGGCTATCATTAGCTGTCACTAAATCAGCGTCTTTCAGGAGAAGGGTAAAACACAACAGAATCCCAAAGAAGAAATATCGTGTGTGGACGGACGTTTTTCTTACAGAATTGTTGGATCACACGTTCCGTGTCTTTCGGATTAGTTTTTTCCTTTTATCAACTGGTTAGTTCAGTTTTGGATCGATGTATTCTACCCTCAGACTCGTGTACAAGAATAATGATAATAGTAGTAGTCTTGTAAAAGCAAGCGCATAGTGCGAAAACTGAAACATAGTACTCACATGAGATGCGTCGTTAATAAACTGTAAAAACTGAGGCAAGCTAGATATTTTGCCACCATCTTGACGTTGTGTTCATACATCCGAGAACCGCATTCTGATAGGGAAACCAAACGAAAACAAAGTCCAGTACACTCAGTAGACGACAATCGGTGAGCATAGTGTAATGTCTAACGAAACTAAGCAATTCAGATTAAATCAAGCAATTCTGCTCCTGGACACGTCGGCTGCCTGGTGACAAAATCAAAGACATAAGCGGTGAAAGCTTCTAGAACACGCTCCAACAGTTCAGACACTGATGTAGTTCGACTGCGTTAGATAACAGGACGAAGGCGCGTCCGAACCCATGAACAACTTTTCTGACATCCCGTTTCTATCTGTGTGAGCTCCGTTTTGGTCAATCAACAATTGCGAGGATATATGGGATAAATCGATACATCGGGGCTGACGGATAAAAGCGGGCATAAACAACTGATGAGAAAAATTGGGAAAAACATCATGGACGGAATCAATCCCGATGGAGAAAAAAATCAGTCCAAAACCAACCCAACAGAATCATGGTGATAATCATGTGAACAACTGGCTTTTATTTACGGAGAGCAGAGTTCATGATACCAGATCAGGTAACTTAGTCAAGTGAGGGATGAGGCAAATGATCACACGCAAATCGAACCTGTGAGTTGTGTAACAGCAACAGGATAGGTGCTACCAGAACCATCGGAAATAAGCAGCGAAAGAAAAAACCAAAAGCAACGTACAGGGACAAAGTGACCACTGCTTTTCGTCTCGCCTCTACGACAGACGTGTAAATCGCAGATTGAGTAGTGTAAGCGAGTGTGAGTAACAGTCACAGACAGTGAAAAGCAGAAGCGAAATGAGGTGGTATGAAAGGCGAATGATGGAAGTGAGGATTAGCGTAGCCCCAATAGTAATTATCTGATCCATAAGTACCGATGTTTCTCAATAAATATATATAGTTGAGGTATGAGCATGCGTATGCATGTAAGTGTGTGTGTGTGTCACGATCAGCGTTGGAAAAGAGCGCCGACAAGTGATAATCGGTACGCGCGCGAGGCGAAGGAGGGAACCAGTGAACGCAAAGTAGAAAACTGAAATTTGAACTGAAAGCCGAAAGCAGAGTGCATACCAGCCACATGTACAAGAAGCAGGAAGTGGAAGAACTGATAGGACAAAAAAACTTAAAAAGGGAGTGAATGAACGATGACTGAGCCGACCAAAGCGTGCCCTAGTCTGCGGGTAGGTGAACGGCGTTTGTACAGATGCGAACAGTTTGTGGACGGACCCCGGCCAAATGAACGGTAGGGATAGGGGTTAGCTGGGTACAAAGGGAAATCTAGATTCGCGCATGACGATACTCCAAGGATGCGATCACATGACCGCAGACCAGTGACGAGGGACGTGAAGTTGGTCAAGTGCAAATGGGTGAGAGAACTTGACTAGGCATGGTTCATGCTGTTTGATGAGTGGAGGTAGGAACTGTAATGTCAAACAAGAAAGGAGGCAAATATACAGATAAGTTAGTGCGTGTACTAATCTATGAACAGACTAAGTATAAGTGAATTACTCGACGAAAGCGAACCTCGTATTAAACACAAGTGTGACAAGCCGGTACTGATGTTGTGAGCCTGAAGGTTACTAACCAAGGTATCACACACGGTTTACCCAAACGTGGCCTAGCTGAAACCTGACAGGCGGTCGCCGCTGAATTTGCACTCTTCCATCTTTACAGCAATTTGGATGACAATGTTATGCCCGCAAAAGCGTACCGTCTTACATTCAACATGCAGTGGCAGATCGCGCCTTCATGCATCCCTGCACCACCATTCGGAATACCGTTAAAAACCAACAGTGTACTACGGTTAATCGGGTGCGACCTCGGCTACAATAAATGGAATGAGTCATCGCTTCGTCAGTTGTAGACATGCACGGTATCGACTGAAACACTGGAGCGGCAGTTTGTTTTAATGTCTCAAGATTGTGGACGAAGATGTGTGATTGCCGAGGTAAATTAATGGGTCACAGCTGCTGAAGAACAAAACAACAGACCGTTTTTTTTTACAAGCAAAATATGTTGCTATCAAAGGGGCAGAGCATAACACATTGTTTAATATTGAGTAGCGCTCCAATCAACTGCCACGTTGATTGCATTACTCAATGGTGATTTTCGCCCCTTCTCCCTTTTCATGTTCGGCATCCACAGTGCAATGGAAGAGTGGTATTGCAACGAGTGAATACCATAGAATATACACAACAATCTAGAAGAATTCACGTGAGTCACACCAGAATAATAGCATATTGAGACCGGACACGACTGAGCGCGCATGAATGACAGTACGGCAAGATCGGTTACATCAACAGCCATAGCGCGCCGTGAATGTGGAGCATCGATTCATATAGAAAGAATACTGGCACAGAACGTTGACCGTTTCATGAGCGCATCAACAAACAGTTCACAGCGAACCACACAATGACAAAATCTCATTCGGCTCAGAAACTGCGAACTTCCTTGTACGACAACCCACAGAGAAATTTCTAACTGATCTGCTGTAACCGGTCTTCTTGGGAGAAACTCACGAGGAACTGATCCCGTGTGCATAAGTCCAATCTTCACAAGGCTAACGGAGACACATTTTTATCACTGAAGATGTCTCCGTCTGCGCTTGTCAAGTGTGGCCACTTGACACGGATTGAACACATTTCACGAGATCAGCCCAGCTCAATCACAAACTGTGAAGTCTACGACGAAAAGACTTGACTGAAGAGTTGAGAGTGGTGACTGCATCAAGTAGACGCTCATGCGTGTCGATATTTGCGCGATTTGGCGACCCATCTCATCGTACTGTTAATCAACTCAGCAGTCTCGATGTCTAACTTCAATAGCTGGCTCCATCCACGACCGTTCCGAGCAGCGGTGAACAAAGAACGCCACTCAATTCTTTCCGGGTAATTTAAGCCGTAACAACTTGTGAACACCACTCATACTTTTCACCACCCTCCAGCCAAACGAGTTGTCGCGGCGTGGACCACATGAACCATGTTGACAGAGTTCCATCACCTAGGTGCACGCCAAGCCGGACAGGAACTATATACGGGTTGTTTACGCATGCATGTGACTGAATCATCACAGTTAAGCGGCTGGGTCAACCCAGATGAAGATGTAAGCACTCAAAGAAATTTGGCAACGGTATACTATTGAACTGTAGGGGTACTGTGGTGAACTATTTGAAAAACGAAAGCACCTAGTCGGTGCGTTCTGTAGACAATCATAATAAAATTCATGCGTGCGATTTGATGTTTTAACTACAATCTAAGAACAGTGTAACAAGGAGTTTTCAATACAAAAACGATTCGTGAGAAAAAAGATGCGCAACACAGACCGCATTATTACGAAATTCGCAGTCTTTAAATTAGGAAACGTTTGCTAGACTACACATACTCAGTCACATCCGGGGGATTAGTTGCTTTAAGGCTGGCCAAGTGCAGATAGGAGCATTACGCAACAGGGGGTTGAACCGGTAACTTTGTATTTGAAAAAAGACGCTGTTAGAACTGAACACTTTCCAGTTTCATTAAGGAAATAGATGTCCAAATAGAAACACCAAAACCTCAGTGAGGTACAACTCACGAGGAACGGGAGGGATTGCCTCTGAACTGGCCAGGTTCCGATCGGCGTTAGAGGACCAGGCGTATACGGGTGAACCGACGGATTTTTGAAGGTCACTGGGAAAATAAGAGAAGTGTACAAATTTATTTTAAAGCGGAGGATTTCATTTGTACAAACGCAACATTAGAATAAAAAGAGGGCAGTTTAAAATTGAACCACGGGCACGAACACAAAATATGTCAAGCGAAATGGGCATATGTGACTTTTCGTCACTAAATACACTGGGAGAGTTCCGTAACGGTGGAAACCATCATCATTGATAACATGGTCGTCCAACCGCTGGGACAAATTTTTGAGTTGAAAGAACTGTTCACGCTGACAACTCTGCGGAAGATCAGCATTGGACAAAATGCAAACAATGGGGAGCCGGAGCGTTACGATGACAATAAAATAGGCTATGATTTCATTATTTTAGTTGTGAACGACGAGTAAATACACAACCCACGCGCCGTAGTGCAACAAAAACAGGAAGTTACCAAATTGTACACACGGTTCATAAGCAATCCAACAAGGACTTTTAAGTCAAAACGGCTGGATTTTGGCTAAGAATATTGTAAGTTAAACAGACGATAAACCGAAAAAAGTTCTTCACATATACTGTGGGTGAATGGAGGGTAAGGTTGCGAGATATTCGAGCTATCGGTGCACTGAACTCAATTCAACTCCAAGCACACGTACAAACGCAAAATGCAATAGACGACTTTGTATCAGTCACAAATTTGCACAGAGAGGACAAATCACAACAACGTGACCTTAACTAGGTTTGAAGCCCTGCTGAGAACCATAAACAGGATAAAAGACAGCTTAAATTTTTCAGATTGTATGACCAACAAACAATCGTGGAAACCAGCACATTGTAATATTCCAGTGCCTATTGGGTGTATTTATGCTACACTTTGAAAAATCCACGCCAAACCAAGAGAGGCAAAATTGGTGCGAATATATGGCCAAAGGAGGGCGTGTATGTGTCCCGAACTAATAATGTGACCTAACTCATCGTCCAGACGCAGAACGGCAGCAGTAAGTAACACTGCTACGGTTACATTCGTGTCACATTATGTTATGGTATAGTTGAGAGTGAAGAGAGCTTTGCATTGTGACAACTGGATAGTTGCAGAGTAATGGCACTTGACATAACAAAAGGTCAGTCTGTACCATGACGCCCAGCGATTGCGAAACAATCTACACGTCACGTACGTACAAACAGGAGGAGTAGATGTGTCAAACCGGCATCAAACAATCGATTTGACGAAAAATCACTGGAGAATACCCTAGTAACAGCAACTAATTGGCCTAGCCTATCAGGCTGCGGCCGATTAAATACGGCCGTGCATGAAGAATAAACCAAAAGCAGAAGAAGTTGAACGAACCGTGCGCATCACCTTGTGGAAAACATTGCAAGAAATCACATTTGTAAAAACAACGGATACTAAGATAACTCGACGTTTTGCCTACCCTGTGCAGTCTTGTCTTCATGGCTGACAATACCGTAGAGGCATGCAAAATGCTCATTATGTCGTACAAAACACAGATGTCAAACAAACCAAAAAGCAAGATTTGAGTTATAAACTGAAGTCTAACGAACGTAGAAACTAAAAGTAATCAAAACTGATAACGTACTTAAAGTAGTAAAGAGCTACATTACAAGCAACGAAAATAACTAGATTAAATCGGGTGACAGCAAACGAAACAAAAACGGAGATCATTAGTTGCGCAGTAAGGCAATGTAGAGACCGATACATGACAAAACTGAATCGGATAAGTCTCAACAATTAAAGTGTGTGGTGCCGTGCTCACAGAAACTTTATCCATAAATCTAAACGATTAACTTTCAGATGCTCAAACTTTGTGACCAAGTTTCGAGTGAGAGCAAAAGGATGTGTAAACAGCAGTTATACTGCTCCGTTTTTTATTAAGTAACTTTACTTAGCAAACAACTGTGCTATACAACGGCATTCGTGTTAGTGAACACAATAAGTCACCAACTTTCCTGAAATCCCTAGCCAAATGCTAGGTGGACCAAGTAGGCACCATCCCGGCGAAACATTGCGATTTACAATGGTTAGTGTACAAGAGAATGAATTCACCTTTTTTTGTATACATCAAACCGATATCTGCTTGCCTCGTACTTGGAGTAAATCAACTAGGATATCGCCAAAGCGTTTAGCGTGGCAACCTCAGTACAAACACTGAGCGACTGAATTCATACAGTCCCTGAAATCAAACATTCGCTTCCTCATCTAGTTGATGCTTATTCATTGGTGTCACTCAATATGCGCGAGTGAACACAGATGGCAACGGTCAAATAGTCGAAGACCGTTAGGGACTTTAAATTAAAAGCGCACGTTTCGAGGCAATAACACAACAATAGTATCGCGATTGTTTTCTGAACGCATCATAAGACGGTCGCCAAAGGTGACCCAGACTGTCGAACAGCACTGTAGATTGCAAAAATAAATACTTTTATATAATTTCTTGTGCTTCCTCAGTTCTGCTGTATTCAAATGAAGCATACATACAAAACACAATTAACAGAGACTCTCAGTAGCAAGAGAGAGGGGATGAAGGACATGATGTCTTAAATCATTAGGTTCCTATTTAAACAATCAAGATTAAGATGTCACTACACAGTGTTTTACTCAAACGGTCGTTCGCAAACAAACGGTTGAATGCCGTGCAGCGTAAAACAGCATTTGAGAAACAGCTTTATCACGGTTTTCACTGTAGCCATACGCGGAGGCTTGGGTAAAAATGTCTCGTGGATCACCCCTATCGGTCATGATTTATAACACAACAAAGTCGGTCAGAGGACTGATAAACAATGCCAAAAAATACGAAAGCAAGCACACCCAAAAAGAAGGAACCATACTAGACCATGGAAGACCACATTGCCCATAGTCTAATCCAACAGAAATGAACCGCAGAAAGCAAATATAGGCAATAACTGGAACACATGAAGCAGTAGAATAAAGCCAAGACAGCCAGCGCAACGGACAAAAAGACACAACGGACACAAAGTGACAAAAGAACGCCTCGATCACGTGAGCGCACAAACACACTATTCGAACAGATTTTAACACAGCAGGATAGCACACACGTACTGCGTAATCACCAAACAAGCTTCAAAACGCGATACAGCGTCCAGATAAACCAGAGTGCAAGCACAGTCAAGGCAGGAACGAGTACTGCAACAGGATAAACTACCCACAGAGTAATACAACTGTATGTATGCGTTCATATGGCAGAAAAAGAATGAGAAACAGGAAAATAACAGCGTGCGTGAGAGAACCAATGAAAAAAGAACAGAATTAGGCGTACAGAGAGAGAGTATGTGTTGGGTTCCGAGTAAGTTTACGTAGTTGGGCAAACAGATTGTTACAAAGTTTTACGTTGCATACGCCCACAAAGACCAACAACAGAGCTATGTGTTCTGTCTGATATGTTTTATGACTGCATAGTCGTACAGCTCCAGATCACATGACGCTCGTGGCAATTCAGCAGTAACTAGGCCGGCTACGAACCAATCGTACGGTTACCCCATCGAACCCGGACTGCGATGATCGTTTCTGTTTAGTTTTGAATAGTTTGGCAATATCTTCGTACGTCAACTTACGTCAAACGCTTTGCGATATAGAAGCCTTTTATTTCTTCAGGTTAAAGAATGACCAGTACAATAGTATTGGTACTGAATATTTACCCTGCTCAGGAAAAAGTGTCCTCCCCTTGGGGGGGGGGGCAAGATAAGTAGCCTTCATTGCCATGGTTCTAATCGTTCTCCAGTCGAAGCCATTTTGGTCGCGAGAGTGTGTTCGTAAACACACACTTGTTCGCACTCACCGTACGGTATTGGGTCACGCCTCCGCATCTCACAGCACGAGGGTTCGGCGTGCAACATAGAAACAATCAATCAAGTGAAACGAACAGAGTACCAAGGTCATTGCATCGCAGCTGTGGCTATAACAGTCTGCGTTTATGGTGGCTTTGGCGAATGGTGGCTAGCGCACATGCAGCCGAGTGGCAAATCAAATGTGTTTCGAACGGTTAGAGCGAGACAGCTTGCTTGAAATTCAAGAACTTTCAACAGCTACGACAGACAGATATCACCCTAGTTGACGGCATGGATTAAGTAAGGGATTCAGCTGGTCCACTCAGGATTGTGTAGAAAGCTCCCGTCGATCTAGTACAGATACGGGGACAATTTGAAAACACATCGAAGTAGTTACAGTGTTATATCACGGTTAATATAAAGAGTCAGCTGGCGTCAGGTTCGGGGAAACAAGAAAAAACCCGTAGTCACAATTGATAATTCACATGGCTGTAACAGATGCTAGATATTACACTTTATTCGACTGATATGCTTAAGTTAGTCGTCGTTCGATCGATAAATAGACTAAACAAACCATACATCAGTTGAAACCAGATAAAAGCAAGCATTAAACACGTGACATCATGGGACAAACGCAATCGATAGTGAGGTAAGGTTGATCCGAAACAAGCCAGTATAAAAAAGCAAGGTGGTAATCCAAAACTATGGAGAATTGCCAATACACACAACGCTGCACGCCTAGTATGATCGATATGTTTTACCCTAGATTAGGAGCGAGCAACGAACTATCGACAAAGAGCAGCTTAATCACACCGGTTCCTTTCAGCTTCTACATCCCGTTTAACAGTTACGGGCCGACTAAAAATGCACTATACAATAGTATCGATGCTAATTATCACAACTGGATTAGAGGCTTTGAGCACCCAGACCAGTAACGATATTCCAAATCTGGCTTTCAAACAAATGACTGTGTACGCCACAACAGCACGACACTGGACTCAAGTGCACAGTCAAAGAGAGACTTATTTTATTTTAACCAGGATTATTTTCTAAAACAGTATACCGATGAAACGACGTATATCACTTTGAATATCAACGGAAAACGATAATATTACGGCGCATAATGGGATGATCTGATTATCCATAAAGAAAGCACAGAGATTCAGACCGCATTATAACAGCCCGAGTTAGATCGGGAATTAACGTGGTCGCAAATGAGTTTGCAATCGTGAGCGCATCCAATCGCAGCAGTGTGACTTGCTAGCGAACATAACGATAAAAGCCCGCCAAAACTACTGACAACGACTGCAGATGAACAGACAAGAAGATACGAACAGGACAGAGTGAGCGAGAATAGCACTGAGGCTGTACAAACCCTATTAACCGTGGTGGGCACACAAACAAGCTTGAGCAACAAAGAGATCTCTGGTCACAGTTACCTAAATGGTCGCGGCTATATTGTACTAATTACAAAGGGGAGTGTAGGGCGAATGGTATTGCCTCAGTCAGTGATCTGAAACCCAATAGCTGTGAAAACGCATGGCTAGGAAGCCATGAGCTCATTTTCATGGGTCGTAAGTCAGAATAAGCACATGAATTCACAACTGCGTCCAATCTAACTCGAAACAAGACAGGCTGGATCTCCCGTGAATAGGCTAATAAAATAAATGGTAAACTGGAAAAATGAAAACTGCCAATCGATAGGACAGATCCCAAGGAAACGTTGGATTTGGTGTGCAAGTCACAGTCGAATACTCAGGGCACGCAATAGTCATGAGTATATTGCTAAACAATGCCAACGATGTTGACATAGTTATCCAAACCGGGAATTCCAATAAAAATTGAGACGGCTCAGAATGAGCCGCGGGATTTTAAGCTAAGCACTGTGTGTAATTAGCTTTTTCTTGAACTAGTATGAGTTCAGCAAATCAATTGCAGTGAGTTAAAAAAAGACAACGTAACGACAACATTTTATGCCAACTCCAAGTTCCCCAAGACATTTGGAACACTGATCGTGAACAAAAGAAATAAAGAGAAGTTAGCATCATTCGCTTGGTAGGGGACAGTACAATGACCTTGTTGTAATCATACTGGTAAAGCAACCACTTATTGGTCGAGATAATGGAAGTGGTGTGTACAAATAAGCAAGGGTATAGAGAGCGCAAACCACAAACAAAATCTTTTAGGCCTGAAGCGCTTGTACACAGTTTGGTTATTCCCCTTGACATGTGGTCGCAACACAATCTTCACAAGCAAGAGCGGGTTGCCTCACAGTGTAACTCTTCTCAGAAAGTTTATATCTTGCGATATTAGGAACAGCCTTGCAAAGATTTCAACGGGGCCGTAAAAGAAACCGGGGAAAATAACTGCTTTCCACAATTCTCTAACAATTCAGTCGAGCAGAAGATTGAATAGCTTCGTGAACAAGAACGCAACCTTGTTCGCTGTAAACAAAATGGAAATCATCGACGACAACTGTTCGTCAGAGCTTCCTAGTACTGACCATGATGACGTATCTCGCTGAGCGTTTACCGTATATGACATTACATAGGGACCACCAACAGTTGGGTAAAACTAGGTGATGACTACGCAAAAACGTGGTCACGAAAGATAACGACCATGATCGCTCCATTGAAAAAGGACGGTGGCTGTCACTTACTTGGCTGGGGTCCTCGTGGTCACTCAAATCGCTGGTTAGAAACGTTATCTTACATGGCAGTAAATGACGTACTTGTATCCATACCGTTTCAGTTACTGCTACATAATGTTATTTTATTAACTTTCAACCCTCTTAGTAAAATTTTCTTCTAGGACATTCTACGTCACTGTTGAGGTGAGCGGCGGTCCCAGCCACAGCGCCATCTGGTCACGCTCACGACTGTTATGATGATGATGACGGCGATGATCCGTGTCGACTGTTCTCATTGTGTCACACTCACGTTTATTAGAATCGGTTTGATTCAAGTGTCTTACCACATAAAACAACTTGGATTTGCCCGAAAGATGTTTCTTGTGGGAAGGAATATTGTACTATATATAAAATGGCCCGATGGAACCTAATAGCATTCAAGAGTGTGTCTACAGCCATATGTCTAACAAGTGTGCCACGTGCACATATAACAGAAACCGGACGTACGCACTGTAGCAATTCGCCACCACAGATACTCTGGGCACTACCAACACAGCAAGCAAATCAGCCACCAAAATACAGCAAGTAGGCGTGACATAACACAAACGATGGAGTGCGCAAGCTCAGTTACAGGTCCACGCCAAAGTACCCAAGGCTCTAAGATCCCGTCAAAAGCGATACCAAAACGCAAACATTGCTGATGCGTGTGCAGTACATCGGAAATGTGCTGAGGCGTGTGTCGGATCGAAAAGAAATGACATTCGGGGATGAAACGACAACGGCAACAAAATGGGTGACTTACGCGGCAGCATAACTCGGTTCGACCTTGGCTAGGTTCAAGAACTCTTCCGTCGGCTCGTGCTGTTGTAACAGGCTGTGACAAAACAGAACAAACGATCGAAGAGATTCAGGTTGAGAAGCATCTCACGCAAAACACACAGAACGGTAAATTCAGGAGAATATGAACACAATTATGAGAGATGTAACAAAAACGTTGATTTTTAATGTATCAAAAAAGTGACAACTGAACCAATTGTTTTCGCAATCCAAGCAAAAATCTTGTCTAATCTTACACAAGCAGATGAATGTCTACTGGGTAACTCCAAGTTAATCTAGCATAAAAGCTAATGTGGTTAATTTCAGTAATAGGTTAAAACACGTAAACCGGACCAATTAGACGTGTTGTGCAGTGCTGGGGAGAAGGGAGATGTTGTGTAGGTACAAATTCTGAGAGACCAAAAAGGTTCTGATTCCGATAGTGTGATTCTTTATAGCCCCCAAAATAGCTCATTGTGATGCATAACCAGCAATCCAGTCCGCTGGCATAGTCAAAGGACTGCAAGGGCGATGTTATAGACAAAGAGGTGAACATGTGACGGCCCACACCGTTCGGTCACCGATGGTAATGTAGCCAAGTGAATAACTTGTCTTTTGAACCCATCAGGGTTGGAGTTCAACCATCAATACGATCACAGATTCAGCGATAAGAAAAAAAAAATAATTAAGTTACAACGGTTGAGAAAACAAAATGGAATCATATGAGTTTGAACCAGATGATGTACAAACAAAGTAACAAAAGGAACACATTTGTCCGATCAATGAGCTCAAGAGAAATTAAGGGCAGAATTAGCCAAAGCTCTCACTAGGTAAGGGGTAACATAAGAATTGTATGCTTGCGTAAGGGCATGCAGGGGCCTATTTGTTTATCATGTTACAGAATTAGATAAGGATAGAGAGAATTTTGGGAATGAAGGACGACCGTTGCTCCCAAGGACTTCGTTAACACATTTTGTGAATACTTTCAAATAAGAGTCAACGACAACTGATGAAACATGCTTGCAACGTCAACGCAACGGATCCGTTCAGGAAATTTTTTTAAAAGACCAGAGAAAACCATGAGAGAACAGCATAACAAATGAGGGAGAATACACGGGCTGGGCATTGAGAAGAAAACACCTTCAATGGAACTGTCGTTCATTAAAATATCATTCATACGGAGGGACCAGCGTATAGGAAAGCTCAGAACGACAAACGGAATACGATATTATCTTGATATGTACAAGAGTTGGATGTCGTGTGAAGCAGTTGCATTGTGTCGTTTTGATAAGATAATGACGTTGTGGGGAAACTGGACTGTTATGAATACCGTAACCTAACCTAAGAGGCAGACGAACGGGTAAACAATTTTTGGCCGATGCCCATAAATCGACATGGGCAAGACCCGCATCTATGAGCACACTGGCGAAATCCACCAATGGTCAACGAAGAAGCCGCTCTGGTATGTACAAGTCTCTTGAACATTTTCAATGGTGAGAAGGTGCATATCGTGAGAAATGGTTTGGGAGGGGCTTATTCAACCCGGTGAACATATTGCAACCCACTTTTGGTGGGATACATGAACAAGGTGATGAATTGTAAAAAAAATAGAGCCAATCGTAGAGGGAATAAACATTCGACAACCGATGGTATGATCAGGTGATAACGTATAAAAGCATCATTTTAATGTGCAAATTAGCTGTCAAGTATTACATCACTCATGCGTTCGTTAATTTCTGCACAAGAAGCGCGATACGCTAAAAAGCATTGTTTCAACGACTGCCGGAGAAATACCGCGTAATCAAAGTGAACGCGGTTTTAAAATGGATTGCTGAGTATCATCAACCGAACAATCAAAAGTTGGTAGGAAACCAGACTGGTGGAAATACGGTAGAGGGGCTGCTCTTCAGTAATGGCCGACTTGGGAACGGGAAGCACACGAAACTCGGAAAGAATGAACAAGTGAGGTTGTATGGCGACTACCAAAAACAAACCTACTGTTTTAGTCTATAATTACTGCTTATGTTGAACCCCATTTATGCCTCCAAGTAACACCACAATTTGGACATTTCCCGAAATATTTTTTAACAAAATATTTTTATCGGACACGTGATCCACCTTGAACTTCCGTCCATCAACAAACAAGGTGTGCAGTTTTGACACATAATCCACCGTATTCACGATGACAACTGGCAACATTCGTGCTTGAACCGTATTGATGGATTGGTCAACAGAACGCAATGTTTATAAGTACCTGCAAATGTTATCTTATCTTTGACCTTGAGGTGCAAGGCAAGAGTCGAGCGAACGTGTATTGGGTTCTATGAAGGATGAATACAGTCAGGTCAGTTTTGTGTATTTATAATCAGCAACCTTGTCGGGCTAGCTAATTCCCACATCGATATCTTTCGTTAGCATTTGAATAAACTTTTGGAGACTCACTGGCTGTTTGATACTGGTCTCGATTGTTCATCACCAATCTGCCATCCGAATTCTGAGAGTATTCTCAAAGTTACGTTTGAGACCACAACCAAAACGATTTTCAAATCTCATTATCGGGTGCTATCGATGATGCTGTCTTTCCTGCTGACATATTGAAACACATTCACACTATGTTATCAATGAAGTTTACGCGTACCCAGCTGAGGATAGTGTCGTTGGCGTTGAAATTTAAAATTCCATCAAAAAAGTCTGACCGATCGCAAACTCAGGGCCAGCTCAAAAACCTGTATATTCGGCCGAAGGGACCATCTCCCACCTCATTGGTAAATGCTGTTTGGTTTCACATCGAACTGATAAACACCCCCACATTACTTCGCAGCCCAACCTACACGTCGACAATGTGACCTGGCAGCTGAACACTATGGAGCAGTTAAACACTTAGAGAAGATGCAGGACTTCATTTATTTCAAGCCCAACAAAGGTTCTGACACTGTCAATACAAATAAGGTGGCTTCTGTGCCAAAAAAACGAAAGCTTACTCGATGATGAACCATCTAACACCCGACAAAAACAATTCGACAGAAAAAGATTTCGAAGAAAGTCCATGCTCTGGTGTTACACGGATACATAAATAGGGCGCAATGCAAGCGAACGAAACCAACAATGGAGTTTAGTCTTGACAGCTTATGACTGTGAAATAGTTCATCTTCCTGGTAAACGGATTCGGAGAGCAAGTTTATTGCCACAAGATTCGGGTTCTTCGGCCGCTGCCTTGCCAGCCATTCCAACAAGCCGAGAGAACTTGAGCAAGGCAACTAAAAACTACTATAGCACGGCAAATCCCACAGTGAACAAGGGTTGGTAATCAATTATTAAAAATAAACATCCAGCACTATTCCAGAACTGAGAAGAGTTATCAATACAACTGGATGTTGCGCTGTGTCGGAGGGGTCAGTTGGTCATTAGATTACCGCTATGGAAGGCGGTAATAGAACACCTGCACAAAGATCATTTGGGTGTGGAGAAAATGAAACCATTGGCTCGATGAACTGCCATTCCTGCGTCCACAAAATAAGGACAGGACCGAAGAAACGGAAACCTTGGCCAGACAGTTACCTACCATGGCAGCGGGTGCCGGCAGACTATTGTGGACCACGTCTTGGTAATTGTTACATCCTGGTGTTGATTGATTCGTAATCAAGATGACCAGAAATACTTATAACGACTTCACCTTCTACGTCATTTATCATGCAACTGTTTCCTAAATGTTTCAGTCGTGAGGACATTCCGCAGGTTTGGGTGACGGACAACAGACCACAACTTTGTTTTGCTGAAATGAAACAGTGGTTTGACAGCATCGGGTGTCGTCGTTTGCGAACGACGCCTCGGAGTCCCTGATTCAACGGTGTCGCAAAAAACCTTGTGAAAACCCGCGAGAGTGCCGTGAGTTCCATTAATCCTGAAACACTTGCTGAATTGGATGTTTCTTGATAACTTTCTGCTTCAGTATAGGAACGCAGCCCATTGCACAACGAAGGAACAGAGCGATGCCACTATTTGAGTCCAAGCGTCTGAGAGCATCGTTTCAACGTGTGGATTCAACGACCGTGGTATATTTTCGTGTAAACGATCTGCGACCTGTCAATGAACTGATCGCTCGTGAGCTAGACAGCACAGGTATACTGACCAAATTCAGTTCCGAAGTACTAAGAATGAACCAGTGGACGAAAAAGAAGCTCCCGTACTCGCAGAGTTCTGTGTCAAAAAGAGCGATATGATTAACAAACGTAAATGCAGAGACCTCTCGAAAGGGGAAAAGGCTGTGTTGAAAACGTACACGGTTCTCCGCCTATCCAAACCTCGACACAACAGATAGTCCAACGGCGGATCAATCCAATGTCGCTTAAGATGCAACGCTAAGACTGTACACAGTTCCAATGCTACATCTTCCGCCGTTCTGCAGTTACTTAATCGGGTTACAACTCGTGACGCTGCAAGCTTCTCTGACATCAACCAATAACAGGCTTTGAGTACATTAATAGTGATACGTACCTATAATTCCATGATTTCGTCTCACGAATAACAATGACTTATAACAGCTAGGCTGAGGGCTTCCACTTATTACTTACTCGGAAGGTTTAAAATCAAGTACGATTCCTAGAGCTACCCGAAGTCAGGCACTACGGAAACTCAATACCAAGATCACTGGATTCGCTAAACGTACCTTTCATAATGTCGTCCATGACATAATTGACCAGAAGGGAGGGAAGCAAGGTGTAGGCACCTTGATGCTGAATGTTTGAATATAGACGTAGTCATTTTCAGTACTTAGATCCCTTCCCGTCCCCTTCTTTTTCCTTCTCTCTTTCTATATAGGGTTTGCTGTTTCTTCATGGTTGTGTGGCAGTTAAGCATTAGTGTTAACCACTGATGTATTGCTGTCTATGATGATGATGAAGCATCAGACACCTCTGATAAACATCACTAGCAGTGATGTGCACTCGAGGAAGTTGTTCATAAACTCTTACTCTGCTTGCAGAATGAGCACCTTAACAGATTCACTTATTTCTCGTGGACTCTTATGCGGAGGAGTCAGTTTCATAGAAAATTAAGAACGACCCAACTGTGGACAGTTCAGAAAAGACCATCACTGTAGGCTGCTTGTAAGACTGACGATGTTCCAGGAAGAGTCGTGGGGCGAAAATGTGTTGGTGACGAGTGATTTCTGCGTGGTTGCCACAGACTGTGGACTTCCATCTTTAAAACGGAAATAAGTGCTGAAAAGCGCCAATCATACGAGTTCTCTTCAGGTTCCCAAACAGTCAGAAAGAGTTTAGTTGGCATCGGTAAAAGCCACTTGCTGCAATCTCTGAAAAGAGGAAGGAAAATTGAACCCAATGTTATGCTTCAACAACTTAAACCCTAGGACGACTACTGCTTAGGACAGAATTCATCTGGAACACAATAACTTAGCACTCGGAACCCGTTGTCTATATAGTCTGACTGAGATCTTAAAAACGTTCGGCCCACTCCTCAATTTAGCGTTACTAGTTGATAAATGGACCATTTTTTTAGATTATGGGGTTCGCTTATACCAACACGAGGGCCAACACAATTTGAAATCAAGGGGAATAGCATCCTGTTGCTTCAAGACAAACGCATTTGCCTAATCTTTTTCGAGGGGCCGATGAAATTCTTGTGCACACTTTTAGTCACCTTTCGTTCGTGCTCTCTACAATGGGTGTCACACCCAGAGTAAGAGAGAATCGACTGAGGCGTGCTCATAAGGCTCTTGAACACGGCGGAAACCCAATTCTGCCGTGACTGCGTAGTTTTTTTTTAACCTACTTCTTCAGCACAAACTCTCATCGGTTTTCTCCTGCCTGACTCGATCTGGACAATCTGCAAGTCAGTCATAGCGGATAGCCATGCTCTGTGACCTCTTCGCTCAAATGCCAGTTAACAAGTTTACGACAGTATGACTTCTGGACAGACGGTAGAACGAGACAGATAAGTGAAACAGTACTATCCAGATCTCGGTGATAGCTCTCAAATGCACGTCAGCTCTTAACAGAGTGGAACCGCCTGTGACTTGCCGTCACATTGTCGATTTGTGTCCGTGACTAAAATGCACAAGGCGACTTCCACGTGGCGCAGTGATTCTAGTGTTGAAATGCGGTACTCGGAGCAAGGAGCTCGTGAGATACATCTGTTAGTCAATGATGGTTAGTGGTGCGTAACCTAATCAATAGTGTGACACTTCCGATCAACTCTAAGAGCAGCGAAACTTGAGTTCAACAATTCTGCTCGAAATGCATTAGTCGACACGCAATGAATGACGAGCTTGCGATCGGAGTGCAGTGGAGTGGACTTTTTGGTCGCCTGATAGAGCTAAACTGTGGAGAAAAGGAAGTCGACCAAGCGGGAAAGCGGAAGGTTACTAGAGCGATGTTATACCGACGTCATCTTACTTCTGTCTGTGATTTGTTTGGCTGCTCATAAAATGGGCAGTACCTGATGTTGAATGTGCGAGGTTGGACATAAGGTTCCAGACAGTAAGTCCCATTCCTTTCTTCCTTTTTTAACGTCTAACTGGACTTGTCTTCTTTCCTCAGGGCTGTGTGGCAGCTAAGAGTATGTGTCGAATAGTGAGATACTGTTGTGGATGATGGTGATGAAAAGACTATCCGAGTGTGAAGGTGGTAATTAACTGTGTTAACAAATTTAAAAGGTAACAGAATTGTACCAAGGTGACTTTGGCAAAGAAAGAACCTAAGCATCCGTTGAAAGTATCAAATAGGTGGACATCTTCTGAGCCTCCATTATGTTACATATGCTTTACAAAGGCAGATGAGATCCTAGTTACAAGCAAAGGATTCAAAATCGAACACAAAGTAAAAAAAAATTGTGATCAAAAAGACAATCAGTGTGCTCGCAGCTGAAGAAAATGAAGGGGAGAGAGTAAATAACTGACCTCGAGTTACCGTTAGCGTGATATCGGTCAACCGGCACCTCAAACATGGACTGGACCACTAGAAATGGGAAACAAGAAAGAGGACAAGGAACTAAACAAAACGATGGGTGATTCGTAAATGCAAAGGAGTGTGGGTGTGTGGGCGACACATAAGAGCAATATCCAAGGCCTACGAAATGACACTGACCTCTTAGCCACTGGGTAGTTTTGTTTTATGAATAAACCAGACGTTGTGCTAACCGGCTGATTCGCAACGAACGTCCACAATCGAGTTGCACTACAGCGGATAACTGACCATCAATATAACATTATTGTGTCTGATCCTAGTCACAGAAGTGTCGCTGAATATGAGCACTTAGATGATTGAATAAAAGACTCCCACGAAATCAAGTTGAACAATTACGTGAATAACTTGACTAACCAAAAAGTACAGGACGGAATGGCAATTTTGATGAAAGCGACGGAGCCTGTGACAGTTGGAAAACAATGCGAATGAAGTTCAACACACGGAGCTTTCACTAAATGTAAAAAGACGTCAAAAACTTTAATCCACGTGAAATGACCATTTTGATATCAAGCATCAGATCGAGGGTTGAACGGACAAGACCGCGTTGAGTGGCTCCATGAATGTGTGACCAAAACGATTAGGAGTGAAGAACCTGCTGGTTCACAAGAACATTGTGAATATGTCTAACAGTAGACAGACCGAGGGCTATCGCGTCAACACGACTGTCAAACAAACAGTGTTTGACTATCCTATTTTACACCACTAGATTAGGTTAACCGAAAATGCCGTGAGAACAAAACTTAAACAGAAGAGAGATAGAAACACAGAGCAACATTTACGGATCCTAGCCCGAGGCTTATAAACGCTATTTGTGGTTTTCAAGTCAACATTGGGATGAACAGCGTCTATACAGTGTCAACCGATCGATGCAAAATCGAACACCTACGTCCGTATGTCAACGGTGCAACAAGGGAGAAGATGAGATTCTTTGGGTCAAATCAGTGTGAAAGAATACATGTGATATTATAGGATGATCACGATGATAGCAGACCAGAAGTATGGAGTAGCGTTAGTCACTGACGACTGTAGACGTTTTAGGAAAACTTTGTGAAAAAAATCGGTAGCCTCTGGGGGCTCGGCTGTCGAGGGTGTTTCTAAATTGTTGAACATCTGGTTGGTAAACGCAAGAAAGTTCAAAACACACACAGGCAATAAATCCACCAGTAAAATTCACGGGCAGAACAGGAACACGGATGAGTGTAAACGGTCAGCCACTGAGACTGCGCTTGTTGGACAAGCATAACATGAAATACCCACCGAGTAAGATCGGATCAGTGGATTCAGATTAGACTGCGTGACTGGTGTGTGCGCGTGAACACCAAGGCAGATACTTGACTGTTTGCTCTTAAAGGAGTCTTGAATCACGATAATGCAAAGTGAGGCTTGATTCGTTCGCCCGACTCGAGACAATACGCGCAACGTGCGAAACACTTTGCATCCTCATTTATTCTGGCCTTCTTGTCAGGAGGAGTACACGTACAGGAAGTCCGGATAGAACCCCCAAGGTTATTCAAGTGACTGTCTCAGTTCTCCCAAAGCATGACCAGAAGCAAATGGGTTCAATGTCACTATCATCATAAGGTACATGTCTTCCCTGCTAGGTCAACTAATTCTACGGGGACGTTTGAAACTGCCATGCGTTCTTGAACGAGTCGGTCACAACAGTACCCAATATGTGTTCAACTGAATTTCGTCTAGTTCCTGTAGGTCACATGCCGACGGTCTGCTGAAGTTTGTTGAGCTGTCAGCATCACCACTAAACAGTGTTACGAGGGCACGAGATTCAAACATGCGACGACCTTGTTGGAGATAAATTGCGTAGGAGTCGTAGCGTACGACCGCTTGTTGAATGGTTGGCTGGCCTTGTCAGCCTGATCTAATGTTGAGGGCAATGTCAACAATCGATTCTTATCCGCTTTTGTTTTGCCAGTAAATTTTAGGGAAGATGGAATTTTTTGACCATACACATAGGTCCAAAGATAACGACTGAGTTTTCAACTGGATGTTCCGGGTTCCAACCCTGGTTACCATGCGCATAACAGTGAACGAAACTGTATTACAGAAGTTGAACATTATGAACTACACGGATAACGGAGAAATCATGAGCCAGTACCGTAATTCAAGCAGGAAACAACCCATTAATGCGCATTTCAGGCGGAGGAGGTGAGTCGATTTCAAGTTTTCATTGGGGGTACACTAACAGATGTAAATCAAGCATACGAATTAAACATAACTGTCCAGCTGGTTCACGATAAGTATTCCAACAACCACTGGTTCTTCGAGCAGATAAATCAAGGCTTGTATAATATCGACCGCCTGGCTCATGTTTGGGGCGTAAACCAAAATGGTAAGTTAGGACTTCGAAAGAAGTTGTTGACCCGCAGTTTGTGCCCAGTAATATAGGTAGTTAACCCACATTGCTGTCCGCCCAATGCAGTCATGGGAACAATCGATCGGTCGAAATAGTTCACTTCCTATTTTAAAGAAACAATGGAGTTACATGTTCCCATTATGGTAATTCAGTTGCCCGAATGATTAATCAGTACATTAACGGACACATTTGGGTTTGCCGTCTAACTATTCATATGAAATAATAATGAGTTAAGAACAGGAAAACCATGTGCAACGAAGCTAACTGAGAAACCGGTAGTCGCTATTAGAACGGCTCGGGTGACATAACAATGTCTGATCGACATATCACATCAAGTAACAAAATGATGAAAACACTCTAAACCAAACTCGATCTGTTAAGTAGTTGGTCAGTAGCCCAGCCTGTCACAGATAGTGCATTAGGAATAGAAATACTAGCAAAAGAAACGTTACTATTGACTGTACGGACAATAAGGGATAGAAAATAGCGATCTAATGGCAGCTTTGTCCTCATAATAACAGATTGTATTCCAATATGAAAATGAGAACTGGAAATGTCTGGTTAGATGCGCCCTAGTCCCGGTAAATGACAAACCCACATATATACCGCTCACCTGTTAACGAGCCTGTTAAATAGTTGGAGACTACCCACATTAACCGAGTACATCGTATGATCGTTCAACTAAGGCATAATAACTTGATACTGCGATATCAGGAACCGTGAATGCGACCAAAATGCGTGATGCAACATCGGGGCAGTACGCTGCACGAAACACCGTCAACCCATACACATTCGACGGTATACAGGCGAACTAACTCACGTGACAGTGACCTGAATGTGTCCGCCGGTGGGGTGTCAGAAACGTCGACTGGTCGGTCGCTGTCACCCGAAGCAGTGGGTTGTGTCAAATGAGGTGGAGACTGCGCGCCACTAGTGTGCCCATTGGAATGCGTGTCGGACAAGTGGGACGCAGAACCACGGCTGCTATAATAAGGGAAACAGATGAAAAGAATAGAATGTATTAAAAAACTGTCACCAAAAAGGCATAAACAGAAAAGGATTTAAATAAAACTCGACGGATGATCCAATCGTCGGATGGACTGAAAAATTGCTACACTTCCACTGTTATCTTTATAACGTGGACCGTGTATGCATGTTTGCGCTAACTTGGTTCACACAAAAAAAAACAATTGTTCTAAGCCCGTAACCTGAGAACGTTCAACTACTTTACGTTCACTCAGCACCACACATACTGACATATTTGACAGAATGCTGACTTAGAAGCTCGCGAACTTCATGACACACGTGTGGTGTGGTGCTGTCCATTTGCAAATTCACCGAGTCATCCAAATGAATAACCCAAAGGCCATTATTGACAGAAGACAGGATGCATGATGTACACAGTTCATCTTCTCTTATCAGTGGCAAACAAAAAGTACTAGGTGTATACAGTTAAAACAGTAACAAGATGAGCAGAAGGGGAGACAGATTTGGGGTGACAATAAAGAAAAACATGGCAGGTGCTCAGGTAAGACAATACGTCACACTTCAGTTAATTTGTGTACAAACTTACAAGTTACGAGATCTATTTACTTTAGAAGTCTCCACTATAAAGCAGTGATCTCAGAATCTCACACGGAACGCTGCCTGGGCCGGGAAATGAGCCCGGAGGAAAATGACGAGGTAGTCTTAACAGAACAAACTCAAATTACATATGCATTCACTTTAGAGCGGATCAATGACTTATATTGATCCCTTGTGGGAAACCCTCACACTTCGCCCTGATAAGCTAAAATCTGGTTTACATCCATCTAACGAAACTAATCTCAAGTTTAATCAACCACGGTTTTGCTTCCTGAACCAACCTGAACAATCGTCTCAAAAAAAGTATGCTGGAGCGCACCACAGATGCTTTTCAGGCATAGCCTCCTGTAACAGATTTCATCCTGAAATCTGACCACCCTGTAACATTGATCCGGGTAATGCAGTTGCGATATGGACCAGACACTTTTCCGCAGAAACAAAGAGAAGCAAACCGTGTTTGTCCTGTGAGCTAGTGCTTCTTTAAACGGTAACGAGATGAATTATATTCCCTAAAATAGAACACTGCGCACTTTCATTGTTAACTTAATCCTAAGTACAAACAGCACTGTGCTTATGTTATTGCTCCATCAGCTGAGAGTTCTTCGGTTCGTCTAATCGTTACGTAGTTGTCTAGATATTGGTAGGCTGGAGTTACTCCGGCCAGCATGCAATCTTGCGATTACACAGCAGAAATTGCTTGACATTGTAATGCCGAATGATAGGCTCTCTCCACGTTTCATACGCGTGTGCTAGTACTGCTCATTTCGACGCGTGATCAGTCGTTGCATGACGGTTACGTAATGAACGCAAGCTGAAAGCTAGGGATACTCAAGAGAATAGTTCCCTTTAGAGAGTCCATAATGGTGAGACCTCGGTGTTAATCACGCACCTGTCGCTGCTTTTACTGTTTAACTAGAATCACGAGAATTCACTATATCGAATTCATGCCAACCAAGATATATACATGTGTGTTGATAACGGGTTCTAGCATGTATTCGAAATCATAGTAAGTCGTTCACTACTTAGTGTGTCCCTTTTTAAATACTTATATATATATATATATATATATATATATATATATATCGCAGAATGCTTATTCAATCGGTATACAAGGTTTCGATTTATTTGAATTAACTTGACTTGTTATGCAATGCGCTTGGCACCGCTGATTGGGACTGGGTCACAGGGTGAAATTCACCGACATAACAGCGAGCCTGTTTCGAATGAAACGCTGTTGGTTTACTCGTGCGCACGTAAACGAGGGTGGATGGATAGGGTTAGATTAGCACATGGATGTGTTGCGTCGATGAATCATGAACGCACACGAATACATTCTGGTTCACACAAACGCTTTCCAGAGAACAGTTCCGGTCAAGCATCCAGTGCGCAAGAATATTAAGCAGTGCGATAATCACACACACAGCAGCAGCACACCAAAGACAAATTCATTCTGTTAAGCATGATAAGTTTAGACTTGGTAGCGGAATCACTGACGAAAGTGAGGTTCCTATTGTCTTGAGAAACTTAAATTGAACGAAAGATGAATTACGAAATCGCCAAACCTAACCTAAAGTGCTGCGTGAAAAAATGAAACACCAACTTGAGGTCAAGTGCATATATGCCGTAGGTTGTGTTTGTGTGAAAACTAAACGGAAACAAGCTTCCAAGAGAGGCACAGAATGCAAAGTAGTCACGAGCGTAATTTCAACAGTACAAGTTTAGTATCTCTCACAGCCGAGCAGACGTATTATGCGGAAAACGTAACTCATAATTATGAAGGAAACAGAAGATCCGAGGTAAGCTAGACGACCAAACCAAACGGAAGAAGTAAATAAGCGGATGAGCAATACGGAAATAGCAAAGTGCAAGATCTCCGTGAACATGATCATCGAAAAACAGAAGCAGGGCTTACTATTTTGGTATCCTGGCTTTCTACTAACTAAACTGGCTAATTAAAGACTACTACTGAGACCTTGCAGGTCGTCACCAACAAGAAGAATAAACGGTAGACAGTTTCCACTGGTTAGGTTCTGGAAAAAATACGAAGCCGTACAGAATCTTAGTTCGTGAGACCTCACTCACTTCAAAGAGCCACAAGTTCAGTTCGTGTTGCATTACTAAACACATGACCCGATAGCAAACCTTCATTATCCAAGGGGAGATTTTAAACTTCCAACAGGGAGAACACGAATCACGCTAGTACTGGGCAACCCGGTAAGGGAGCAGAATTTAAGGTAAACAGTATAGACTCAGAAGTGGGTAGTGTACTATCTGAAACACTACCTGAGCGCGGACCATCCTTGTACCGGTAGTCATTGAATATGGAAACACTGACTGATAAATCATTGTAGAAAGAACCGCAGTACTTGACAGTAAAAAACAGGTACCGTGGACGGCAAACGTGCGAATGTCATACGCTGAGTAAGGCAACGCTGCTTTGTCGGAATGGTCGAAATAGACATGCACTCATGAACGATACCGAGGTCTCATCATGCTTAGTGTTGTTATCCCAGCTTAATCGGACGAATTCACACTCCCTGCATACTTGCACACAGGTTACAACATTTTTATTATCCTAATGACATCATTAAAAGAAGCGTTAACTGAAGCGAATGCCAAGCTGAACAACAGTTTAATCCAAGGGACAAACAAATAGAAAAGAACAATCCTTCAGTTTGTCTTTGCCCGATGAGTTCATCGAATTGACAACTCTGCGGCCTTATTCCTTTGTGCGAATTGGTATGTTGTATATGCTTTAGCTGTTAGGCTGAGTACAGGAAACTTCTAAGATGCGAACGTTTTTATATTGGATAGAAGTCCAAGCACAAATATGCTGAGCAGTCAGGGATTTGGTTAATTTCAAGTTGAATATCACTCACATTTGACCGTAGGCTTCGCATTTAAGGAGACTGCCCAGCCAGCCTCCTTCGGAAAGAAGCGTTAGACTCGAATTTCGTTCTAGTCAGACATCGTCAGTATGCTTATCATTACCACAACCGGGATTGGAAATCCGGCCACACGTTCATGAGGGAACCGTATTGACCAGTGTGGCGTTGACCACACACTAGGCACGACTGAATTATCCTATTTGAAAGCTTAATCAGTTTCACTTGTGTGTGATCATCAAGTTGATCGACTGTGTCGATTTGGGACACAGCTACAGTCTGATGTTCCGACAAGACAGCCAAATCACTTTTTCCTTTCGAAAGGCTGCGCCCAATTTCAGTTTGAAACAGTGTTCATTGTATGGCTTTGGGAAGGTTATTCCTTCAATGAAGCTATTCAAAGCACTGTGCAGTTGAAACTGTAAGCGTTTTTTGGAGGGAAGTTTCTTCTTACAGAAAGTACAGTACGGAACAGTCAGCCGAAAAGCTAGACCAACCAACTGAACGACCACAGTGGACAGACACCTCAATGGATAGTTCTCAACGAGAGTGTATTGAATAGAAACATCGCGTTAATGCAGCAGAGGAGCCGATAATCAACACGCATTAGCCTTAGCCGATCGGTAATGCCACTATATATACCCGACATCATATCAATGGAGTAGCAACGTCAGGTTGGCAACACAAAATTGTGCAAAAAAGCACACAACATCTAGATGATTCCGGAAGAGCAAACCGCGAGATTAATAAGAAATTACGACTGTAAAGCGCGTGACAAAGGACAATGAGCTCACAAAGAGGTCTGAAGTGAATTGTGCGTAAATGTCACGTGGCAGGCGATATCACGTGACTCAGCCAGTAGAGCGATGGGCATAGATGTTTCGAAATAAGAAACACGAGCAGCGGCTAAGAAGAGCGATACGAAATCGCAAAGGTAAGCTCGCTTAGGGAGAAAAAATAACTAGTTGTTAGGTGATTGAATTTAACACGAGTACGACGTGAAATCAACGGCAATTCAATAACAGACTGGCCCAAGAAGTGTACATTTCAATTGAACTGAGTGAGAAGTCAATGTAAGGCATTTAAAAAAAACCCAGCACAATACGGCAATTCTCACGCATAGAGGAGGGTTCTTGAAGAGCACGTGCCAAACTGCTATGATGTCACGAGTAATGTTGTAACAAATAAAACTAGCACAAGAAGCAATCTAAGCACACATAGTGGATGTGGCACAATGAGCGGGCTAATCGAATATCAATTTATTGACCGCTGAAGTGGCAGAATACTTTAAGTGATCGTACGGATAACAACCATAATATGACCCCCGTTCTTTCTGAAACAGTGCTTCGATACCTTTCAATGGCTAAGCAAACAGCAACAAAAATGAGAGGTAAACGGGTTTTCAACGTTGAATTCAACAGAATGAATGTTGTTCATGTGATGACTGATTTGTGTAGGCTACAGTCAGTAGCTACCGCAACACGGCTCTCGGTCACTGTTTGGTACTTAGCTAAGTAAGCTAGGTCACTGTGTATTCACTGTTCACTGTGTATTTTAGGCACATGTCCGTTTAGTCACTCCTATTTTACGAGATTGTTGTGGTGCCTCTACCTTTGTGGTTCCCTGTGGTACCCTGTCCCTGCAATGTGCACATCACTCAACCTGTGATTTCACCAGGATGATCTACATCAGCTTTGATCGGTTTGAGAATAAATATTAATGTTAAGTGATGAGTAACCTAATAGAAGCATGTGTCCAAAAGATCCTAGTGCAATCAAGTACAGCTGGATGGACAGGGTGTCGTAACATACTCGATACATATAGTGCACAAGCGCAGAAAACTGCGTTCGATCTCAAGGCATAATAACAACCAACAGCACCGTCCGGGTCAAATGAGCCGAGGGATACTGGGAACGGTGTTCGATCGAAACAAAAGGCATTGTAACCAACTGCCCGTGTAATATGTAGCTGTTTGGTTATTAAATCTATAGGCACACCTAACGCAAACTTTCGAGGGCACGTCCATTCGTTCTCGCCATCCCTCTTCTTTTGTACCCCGTTACCTCAATAATGTGCCTACTACGGCAATTCCGGTCATGTTCATAATCATCAGAGGACGACGGCAAGTAGCCTTCACTTTGAATAAACCGAGATTCGTTAGTATAGGTGAATCAAACAAGACCAATATCAATTCGCACAACATCCTTACCTCGTAAAAAATGTTCACAAAACCGGCTGACAGCTGAGTGGATCGAAATCTCAGTTTGAAGCGAAAACAGTGGAATATGTTGAGATTTAGTCGAGGTTGAGCAAGAGGAATGTGGATAAGAAAACACAAACACATTTGCATCGTATGGTTTGAATGGTGTGATTGACGATTTGTGTGGCAACGCGTTGAGCAGACAAAGTAGAGAAGAAGCAAACAGTCAGACACATCGGAACAGAAGTAGACAAGAGTAAGGAGGATAGTTAACTCCACTGTTTGTTCTGGTACTGGATCACCACTAACTAGAGCAGAGCGCCGTCTAAAGATCAAACCATTCCGTCAGTGGGTCACAAAAAAATTTGGATAAGCATTATGGTTTTGACCCAAAAACAGCAGTCAATTAGATTTACACAAAAGAGATTGGCTGTGGTTCAGGCAAACAAGGATAAGATATAATCGGGTACAAGTCCCAGAATCTCGTAACATCGTACCCAGAACGGAGAAAGTTGAGTTAGAAAAAACCCCGGGGAAAGTGTAGTGAAAACCTATTTGATTAATCACTTGTCTAGACTTCGACACAACAGACAATTCGACGACGGATTAATTCAATCTCGCATTAGGACATAACATCAGGAGTGCACAAACGGTCTCAATGCTACATCTTCCGTTGTTCGCCAAAAACTTTGTTCTGTAGTAATCCAATCAGACTACAGCTTGCGACGTTGAAGGTGTCCACGACATCTGATTTCTTTAACAATGATGTACATATAAAAATCCGTGTTCCTTTCTTATGAATAACAAGTGTTTATTGCAAACAGTCTGAAGGTTTCTTACTGCTTACTCGGGAGGTTTGAACCCCTAGGGTTATTTGAACTCCCCAATTTAGAATACTACAGAAAAGGTCAATATTAACAGAAGTATTCCGACCCGATAAGTACGAAGCCGATAGGCATAACTCGACGATATGCTGAGGAAAGCGGTTATGAACAAGCGGAATGACCCTACAAGGTGAAAGCCATCATCATCATGGTTGTATTGGGCTGAGATACTGCCAGGATGCTCAGACATAGACAACAGAACGACCAGGGTTCTCAACCAATGCCTTTGACTCAAAACCCTGTACCGCAAGACAGCGGGTGAGTGAGAGTGTACCAGAACTGGTACTTTTTTCGGAAAAAGATGTCAACCTTTTCCAACCCCCAACCTGAAGGACCAGGAAACTGTGGTTTGTGAGATCTCTACCTATTGGCCTACCTGGCATGAGTGACTGCCAGTGTGGTCGCCACATCGTCCATCTTTCTCCAACAGGTCATAGAGAGGCGTAAATCGTCAAACCGCGTCAAGGTACAGCCTCATTGTGACGAGAGTGAAAGCCACAGAAACAAACCTATGCACATCTGCACGTGATCAAATCGAGACATGTATCAGGCTAGATAACAAAATAGGCTAATGAAACTGTCCTGTGTGTGTACGACTGCATGCAAAAAGAGCGCTCAACTAGCCTGCGATGACAACGCATGAGTGTTGGGCACGGACCGACCAGCGCGCGTCAGATGTACTTTCAGTGAGCGGACAGACCACAGCAGATGATCAACGGTGAATGTGTTATGCACGTTTCCTATACATATACATGTATATCGGTGATATATTAAATATATAGTTACAGTATCACAGTCAACGAAAGTGCCGTATATCATTAGCTTTCTTTATAGGTCGTTGAAAGAAACAGCTTACCGACAACCGAAACAACTTACCGAAGCCCGGCCACAGCGTCTTTAGCTCGTGCTGTGAGTCGACCTCCACCAAGCATGGACTGAAGTAGAGCAGATTTAAATCGAGGCGCCCCACTGGGCTCGTTTGCGCTCGATTCCAGGTCTCGTGAACCCTGATCATGATTTAACATTGTCTTAGAGGGGCTGACCGGTACTGAGGTGGATCGAAGTTCCGAGTTGCAAGGGACGGTGTCTTGTGTGAAACCATTTTCAATTTTGTGTTCAACCTTGACCTCGTTGACTCCCGCTGGTTTCCACGATACACTTGTTTCCTCCGTATGCTAAAATTCGAGAGACAGAGTGACACAATAAACACACACGATTTCCAAGCAAAATCAAGAAACAGTTCAGTGATGTAAAAAACAAAGAAACTCGCCAGAAGAATTAGCTCGGAGTGGTTGGTCATCAGTGGAAATGGGAACTCGACATCTGTAGCTAGCGGAGATGTAAATATCAAGTAATGAGCATATTACAAGCCCGGCTACCTCAAAAAGACAAAGGTATCAGGAGGCGACAAATAGAGTGTGTCAGAGTAAAGCAAACTGAACAACTGCGGTCAAACAAGAACTTACTTGCTCAGCAGGCACCTCGGACGCGTCTGAGCACAAAGTGAATGAAACCGGGGGGATATGCCTAGGGGACGTGGATGGGGGGGTTAAATCACCCATCTGATCGACAGGTGACTGACTCATGTCACACTGCTCATTGGGCTGTGATACCGTATTCATCGAGGCAGCAGCCGTAGGAACTGGTGTCTCTGGCTCGGTGACTGAATGACTAAGCAACCTCGAATCGGATATGTCACCCTTGGGGATGTTAGAACTACGCAGTTCTTCATCTTGGCCCAACAAGAGCGGTGTAGAGACAGAGCCGGATGGTGGCGAGGAGGTGCTTAATGATTTTCCGTTAGTTCCTGCTTGTTTGACTCGTGACATGATGCTATCTAGACGCTTTTTGCGCAGCACACGTTCCTCTTCGGCTCGCTGAAGCTTGAGTAGTCGCTCGGTTTCGGCCATACGCAACTGCCAGATGGAGCAAAGAAAAAAGACACAATGATGAGACTACAGTGAGCAAACAAAGCTGCCTGAAAACGTTTGTAGCCTGAAATGCGCATGACTATGACCACGAGAACCGAGGAGCTTAACAAGTTAATGTGTGGTGTTAGGGCGGGGTGATAAATGGAGAACGAACAAAAAAGTTGACAGTGTTTCGATGGGGGAAACAAAAATTGGCGAATATACCCGTGCTTTTTCTTCCTCTTCCTTTTGTCTCTGCTCTTCAATCGCTTGTTGAGCGGCCAATTCGGCTTCCTGTTCAGCAGCTCGTTCAGCAGCCAGACGTGCAGCCTCTTCCTGCAATTGGCGAAGTGCCCGTTCTTCCTCAATGCGTCTAAAATAAACCGTGGACACAAAAATATGGTCGAACTTTCAACCCAAGGAATGGGGACAGAGGAGTAAAAATTACACACAGACTTTTAAAACGATGCCAACGCGCTGCCAAGAAAACAAGCGAGTTGCAAGTGACAGTAAGACGACATACAACAACTTAGCACTGTGAACTGCCTCGCTACGTCTGTTTTCCATACTGTGTTGATAAATCAGCCAAACAAAGACAATATTTGTCACTGAATGCAACTGACGGCTTTCCCGCCTCACAATCCAGCTAAGACCGTCGTGGAAACCCCAAACCGAGAGGCGAACCGGATTAGCAGCTGTTAACCTCCATTCCTTCAAGCCATACGACAGGTTGTCCGAATATTCTCACATAACAATCTGTAGCAACGTCGCAAACAGCGTACGATGTGACGTATGCTTGGTTGTCATCCTTAGTAACACATGGCCCGACTATCTATCCATCCTGAAATAATGGACAAATCGATATTTTTAACCCTAGCTAGACATAGTGGTACTGGAACGTGGGTGCTATCCGATGTGTGGTGGATCGGAAGTGATGATAGTCAGTCCATAGGAGACAGCTTACAAGTCCTTAATTCTAAGCGGCTTCGTTTGTGGAACAGCCTGATATGTGGGTTCTTCAGTGGACGCAGATGGCCAAGATCGGTTTGATCAAAAATGAACAATATTGCGGCCCCCAAGGAAGAATAAGACGGGGAATATAGGGAGACGCTTCAGATTCCTGAATGTGGTGGCCTAACATTTTCCCAAGTAATTTTCAGCCGGATGTTAGTGAACTGGTATGGTTGCGTCAAAGTCAGACGTCCAATTTATTCTTGGAGATATACGCCACCGCGTACCGCATTTGACTGAAGATGTTTGATTGTCACTGCTTTGATTTGAATGATCAAATAATGTACGTTGAGATAGGAGGAAAGATGTTGCATTTAAGAGGCTAAGGTGGCAAGCTTGAAAAGAACAAGAAGCTCAGGGGCAATCCGAACTTTTGTTAGTTTTTAACTGAACGCAATGGTATCCGTTTTGCTCCGTCGCAACGAGTCAGGACTTTGATACAGAGAGACAGCCTACGCAACTCTGTGAGTGACGGGGCTGAACTGGACGATGCGACAATTACATTGACAGTCAATCATGCCAGATAGGCCAGTAAGTAGGAATCTGACAAACCACAATATCCTGGTCCTCCAAGTTGGGGAGTGGGTGGAAGGAGGGAGGCATATTATTCCGGAGAGGAATACTAGTTCTAATAAACTGCCAACTACATGCTGCCACGTAATACAGGATTTTCAACCAAAGACATTGGTTGACAACCCTAGCCGTTCTGTTTAGGTCTGGGCATCCTGGCAGTATTTCAGTCCACGTGCAACCATGAATACTCACAACGCCAGTAATTCCACACTGCCTCAGCCGTCTCACAATACGAACCGGGTCTTCCCATCTGCTAAATGCAACAGTTGATAGGTGAAACCATCTTACTGCTGACCCTTCCTACAATATAACATTTAGTTCTCAGGCTCCTTCCAATATCATTTCAGGTGATTACTCTACAGGTCCCACAACAAACATACCTAATCACAGTGATACCGTGCCAGCAAGTACCATCTCTTAATATCCAGCTTCAGGCCTCCATCGTCCCTTGATTAGGCCTAGAATGCGAATTAAGACAGAGGTTCTCAACGTCCGAACTCCAAAAGAGACAGATCAACAGACCGCTCCCTCACAAACGTTAGACTCGTTGAATGTCTATGTCTGTTGTATCTCAGAGACTAGACAGTAGCCAACGTGCACTGTCAACCTGATATTGGTTACCACTTCGAGTGACTCCATGACTGCCGCTATCGGTGAAGCTGAAGTAGGTAGAGTCCTAAACACGACGGCCGCAGCCGCACTGGTAGGTGGGATTCCCGTTAACAGTACACTTTGTGCCGCCCGCTTGACAAATCCTACTAGGGTCAGTTCTAGAAGGCTAAACTTCACAAGTATTTTTAGTCTCTGCTTATGCTCCAGTTGTCTGTAATGAGGTCTGTATCGAGGACTTCGCGTGTGAGGCAGAGGATTTCAGGATATGGAAAGTCAGATGCCAGACAGAAAATTCGTCCTGATAGTCCACGTAACAAGTTTAGAAGATATTCGTAGGAAATTGTAGCGTAGCCTGATCACCGATTGTGCGACTTGGCTAATGGAAAACATTAAGGAAATAGGAATTACTTCAGCTTCAGGAAACAATAGCACATTCAAACTTATCCCTGCCACTGGTCTGAGGCGACCGCATGTCAGTGAATGCATGGGCGACACAGGTGGCACTCATCCGTTTTACGTCTAGAACATAAAACCACTGAACGGGACAGCATGAAGGTGAATTTAGTTGCTCTCCTGCTTTTACTGTGTTGCCACTACAATCTTATAATTTAGCACACTGGTACATAGATTTAGTGCCACTCACTGCGGTCCACTGAGGTCAGCAGTTACATTTCGGGTCTCAAACGTAATAGGACTGCTGTCCCAGATGATCTCATGTCAGCACTTTTCAAAGACGATGAGGTGCTTGCAAAGGCCTCGACGCAGTTGTTTCAACGTGTGTTCACAACGAGGAACGTCCCTGCGTACTGGGCTTCTTCGATAATAGTTATCATATTTAAGAAAGGACTCCGGGGATCTTGCAAAAACCGTAGGCCATTACTAGGAGTCTGGCATCCATTGTGCTTCATCGATTCACTGCAGCTCAGAAGGTGAACATCAGGGAAGAACAGGCAGGATTTATTCCTGAGTGAGGATGCACAGATCACATTTTTACTCCGCGTCAAATCTCGGAGCAGCGTCACACGTACCCTCGGCCAACAATCCCGTATTTCTCGACTACAAAGGTGCGTTCGATTCGGTGGGTTGATCTACACTTTTAGAGTCGCTTAAACACAGAGGTGCCGAACAAGTATGCGAACATACCGTTGGCCCTTTATTCCCATAATTCAGCTCAGGTCAGGATTTACGGTGAACAGTCAAGACTGTCAACCGTCACGATTTTCATTAAATTTTGTCATAGACGAAATAATGGAGAACCGTCTGTGGTACTTTCAAGATGTAGGTGTGTACCTCCTACCTGTGGAAAACTGGCTGATCTTGATTGTGCTGATGACGTAGCGTTGCTGTTTGGCAACAAATCTGAAGGAACACAAACAATGCTAGACGCTGTTTCGCATCCTGCTAAATGCTTCGGAATGCGCTTTGTAGCCTCAAAGTACAGTGTGCTTTTGAAAGAATGCTGTGATTACGCAGATTTAATGTTGAATAATGAAGTTATACAGGTTGTTGATCGGTCTGTGTATAGGTGAAGCTGCGTCAGCGGCGGCGAAAGCGTAGAGTGAAGTAGAAGCGCGTATCTCTAAGGCTAGGACGGTATTCCCTGATCCAGGACACCTCCGGTGACAGACGGGAATCTCTCTGAGGCTTAAGGGTCGCGTGTACAAGGAGAAAGTAACGACTGTACCATTTCAGGGCGGAAAAAATTGACTGCTGAGAGTAGAGGACGTGGAGTGCCCTCAGGTATTTGACCAGTGGTGTTGGTGTTCGATCGGTCGCATCGAGTGGTACCAACAAGTAAAGCAACGGAGCGGATATTTGTTAGTGATTGTCAAACGAGTTTCCTTGTTCAATCTTTACATTTGCACATACTTGAATGGTAAGATCAAGTAATAAGGATGCCAGCTAGTCGCCTACCACACCGAGCTCTCTTTGCCGACGCTGCGGCCAACTGGCATAAGTTGTAAGGTTGACAGATGATGACCTGGCATGAAATGAAATCGTTTAGGAAGGGGTTGGTCATTGTAGGTCAGTTTCGCCTCCCAGACTGGGAACTTCGCGATGCACAGAATCGGTGGCTAGAGGCATTAGGTGAGACAGCAGCTAATCAGGCTCAATGGTGTGAATATAGTCTTGTTTGGCCGATTTGCTTGTGGGGTGAATACACTTAATAACGAGCGACAGTGAAGGCTGTAAGGAAACTATCCTACTGATGACAAATTAACATCATTTATAGGTCGGTTGTTTGTGCGCTTGGAAAGTGTAGGCATCTTCATGATGAATGTTTGAATATGGGCGTAGCTAATTTCACTAGTTAAGTCTCCTATTTGTTAGTTATTTTTCTTTCTGGCCAAGGCTTGCTTTTTTTTCTTTATGGATGTGTGATAGTTAAGCATCAGGGAGAATCACGGATGTATTGCTATAGTAGTAGGCCTTTTTGTTATTTGTTGAAAAAAGTAGCATTCACAAGGTAGGGGTACCATAACACATTAATAATTCTGATTTTCAAGCATACGTTTCGGTGTCACTAATCAGTAGTTCTTGGAAGCTTCGACTTCTCAGTCAGGGCAAAAGAAGGGATCAGCTGGAAAAACTGAGGCTGGTTTGTTCACATCATTCACCAGTTACTGGGTTGCGCCCCGTGCTGCTTTTGCAAGTGGCACCCGGGTGTGCAGACAAAGCGCAATAGGTTAGGTGACGGACATGCTTCTGTAAAACGTGCCCAGACCACATTGACCAATGAACGGAAATTATTTCATACATTTGCTTCGAACGCATGTTGCCAGAATTTACTGGGCGGATCGATGTGATCGGCAAAACCAAGGTCTACGAGTTTGTTTCTCGGAGGGAAGCTTCACACTACGAGTGACTGGAACATACAGTCCTCAATGCAAGACAGTGTTCATTTCAAAAGAGAGAGAGGCGTATTAATGCACTCCATAAGAGAGGATGAAAGGTAGTGACAGTCTGCCTGTATCTGAGAAACGACTGTATACCCTTAGGATGGACACACGATTCTCAGGTATCCCATTCCCCAAAGCGTAGTCCCAGAGAACAGCACTGTTGATATTATCGATGTCGGCGCTGAGATCTGAAAATATAACCACTGTTGCTCCTGGTACACGTGGTGGTATTCGAACAATTGATGAAGAGCGAATATACAATCAACGCATCCTTCACCAGTGTGTAACCCACAGAAATATGCTCAACACAGCTCTACACGATTCTCACACAGGCTGTGGAACGGTTTAGGCTTTAACCGATTAGCTGTACATGAATTCAGATTTATTTCCCGATAGTTGGTTCACAGGCTGAGAGGACCATTACAGAAACAAGGGTGAATACTGAGTCTTTCCGGAGTGGGAAAACTGAGCAGAAGTGCACACATGAGTGAAATCCGCCTGTATTTTGTTGACCGGAATTTCAGTTCACAAACGCGAGCGAGCGACTAGCGTGGGAGCGAGCGAGTTGGACAACAAAGAGCGTTCTTTGGTGAACGACTTTTCACTATAGTATGAAAGACGAGCAGAGTACGCCTGCAGAAAATGTGATCAGGTGTACAGACCTAATGGTGATTTGTTGGCATATATTCGTATGCACCGATGTAAGGACGGAACGGAATAGGAAGCAGATGGTTAGTCACTCATTGTCTTTGACCGCGCCGACTGTGAACGCTAATTTCCGACCGACATTACTGTCAAGCAACACAGAAAGTGTGCAGATTCCCTCGAAAGGAACTGTGACAGATTCAAAAACATGCAAACCGCAGAGTGCATCTGGCCGCAGGAGTCAGTATCCTTCCTAGGGCTTGTCGACGAACTAACAAGGTCGTTTCCCTCTCAAAGTGAACTTTATCATCGGCACCAATTCCATTCCCTAGGCCGCTCGCTCGAGAGTCGCTGGACGCGTCTACGGTCGAAAGTGATGTTGAATACTGAACACCAGAACACTTCGAACAGTTTGCCCATTTAACAGAAGCTGCAGCGACCCAATTTGAGTCAAACAGCGAGGTTTCAATACGTAGCGATAGACTATTGGCAGCTGCCCACAACCTTCATGTAAGCCTACTCATGGCGTGAGCAGTCACTAATAGGCGTGCACCCTTCTCAGTCACTTCCACATACTTGCCAACATCAGCCTTCGTCACCAGGAAGCGCATACGGAGGGTTAACTATGGAATTTTTCAAACGTTGTACTATCCGAGGGAGAAAGATGGAGCTACAACAAAATTCCAGTTTAACATCTCCCAGCCTACGTGCAGCCTTCACCAATGTGTCTAAGGCGTCCGATCTCAGTTCAAAGCAATCGATCACCACATTGGGTTGGGTATTCAGTGCTTCCAAGCTCCTAACTCATCTTATTACTGAACCTTATTGAAACACGTCACACACGAAAGCTCTATGCTCCAGTTTTAGCGCAGTATTGCTCAGAGTTACTCATGGCAACAGTTCTACCAAAACCAGAGCATGGGTACGAATTCCGCGACAATGTGCTCAGCAGTTTCATTCACACCGATGGATTCGTCATCCCCGCGAAGAAACCGACGAGTCCCTTTGGGAAACTAACAGTTGCATTTAATGTTCTGGGGCCAGCCGGGTTGAAAATCGAAATTCTGAAGGCGAAGCACATGGTCATTTGTGGCTACCGTCAGTATAACGCAACAGTTGTGGATGAATAATCTATTCAATTTGACCCGGACACAGTCTACTTATTGACAGCTACTAGCAAAGTGATCTACTTAGAATTGCCGTTTACATGAAAATGCAGTCTCTACTGGCTATCGACTGACATTTCGTATGACATTGGACGACACCATCCAAGTGCATCTGAGGCTCCAACAATGCCTCTACCAGCTTAGATATTTCAATCTGATGATGCATCACTCGCCAGTATGAAGCCGAATCCATCGCAACACATGCGAAGCTGTGAACCGTACAATCCACTAATTTGTTCGGCGATGGCTCCAACCTCTCGAGGATACGCCAATCAGTCGCATCCACAATCCGATTTTACTAAGTGAACTGGACATTCAAAGTTTAGCCACCACCATCCCCATCTAAAGCATGTCACAAGAAAGGGGACTGCCATCCAGTCAATGTCCATTCCTGTGGAAAGCGATCAAGAACGATTCGGTTGACTACAGCAGGATAAACCTCAACGTCCTAGTACACGTTCAAAGTGTGACAGTGGTGAACAAAAAGAAGAAGGCCACGCGACGTAGATGGGCAGCCTCGATCATACGCTGGGCAGCTGAGGTCTCCAGAACATGGCCTGTTCTCCACTCTGTAATTCGGATCGAGTAATTCCTCGAATCTTCATTCCTGTCATTCAACTTCAGCGTGGTCCTCTACGAACCAAGATGCAGAAATAAGAGGGCGACCTAAGTGACTACTCAGTTCTTTGCCGTGACAACTGCGGTCAACCAGAAAGTTTCGTTCATATTTTTAAATCATGTCGGGTCTTGCACGATGTGCGTTACACCCAGTACAACAGGGCGGCTCAAGACCCATGGAAATACTACGTAATCTGGACTAAGCAGTCTACAAGGCGTTCCTACTATCAAAGCTAACGTCGTTCATCAAACACGAGGTGATCGCTGTTCAGGACAACATCCAAAAGCTTGTTACCAACATGACGGATGACTATCTAAGCTAGGCTACAAGAACTGACAAGACAAGAAAGTTCGAGACCGACTCCCGCAAGGTTGCTATTAGCTCGGTCAATCATACCATAGGTTGTCGAGTGGACACAGTATCCTGTAAGATCCGGCTCCTCACGTAACGTGGAATAAGTTATTTTTCTTTTTCGGCTGGAGCTGACCACTTAGCCAATGATTTCTACCCACTGATTATTATGGATTCTTTGAAAGCTTACGATACCTTTGTGAGAGAAACCTGGTGTTGATTGCTGACGTTTTTGAAGATAGATGTTTTCAAGACGAAGGGATGCGTGGGCTTTGACTGTGCAAGCATTCTGGTATCCCAGAAAACCACTGATTTCTTTGAAATTCCTGCACTCTTTATTGTTTTACTCTTAGCACAGTCAACGGAACATTTTCATCTACGGACTATGGCCTTGTCTGGTTTTGCCACGGAAGGAATGCGTCATTTGTTTAACAGTGAATATCACGCAATGTCTTGCATTTGCCCACCAGGTTGCTTAAAGTTTTCCTGCTTCTCATTTTTCTTGTTTCCTTCGTTGCCACTGTTTGTCCGTTTCTTGAATGAAATGTGCGCAATTCAGTGTTCACAATGAACGATATGAATGAATGTGATACAAGTGACACGTTAATCTGCAAAAGAACCAGGCAAAGGGATGTCTTGTTATCTTGATAAGATTGTAAGCACACATAACTTTGCATTAGTAGCACTGACTGATATGAGGGTTTTTGATTTTGCGCTGTGACTTGTCCGTTGTCAAAAGATGCACGAAAGTTAATCCGTATGAACTTGCAAAAGAGAGACCGCGGTAAACAGGGGACAAAACATCGTTGCCAATGAGTTATCGGCAGCCAATGCACTGAAGAAGAGAGAACCCCACAAAAGATATCGGGGCACTTCATTCGAAACAGGCACATACTCTCAAAAGAGAGGCGTAGTACAGACGTCAAGCTAGGGTAATGGAAACCAACCGAATTGTTCCAGACCAGAACAAACAGATACACCTGCCTGGATAACAACCACGGATGGAGTAAACCACATGCATGTACGAATATGAAAACCACGCAGATTTGATCATAATGTGCATGGCTGAAGTAGCGGAGGATGCAAATGTTCATTTCCACTCATCGTAAGCATAACTAGCGTAGTATGTAGTGAGAGTACGTGTCAGAACAGCGTGCTGACCGATTTGTCGGAGAGTGCGGACATTAAAGGCGCCAATGTTTACCAGTTGTCTTGGCCTCAGAAAACAAATATCGCCCGAAGGTACATGGAAGACGGAAGAAACAGAGGGTGAAACAGTAGGGGAAAGTCGTGGTCGGTTAGTAATGCCACTGTAGAGAGAACGATAACTTCTGATACTTCCCGGTCGTTTATGCCGCGGAAGTGGGTTGACTTGAAGGACCCCACCCCGAGCCTCTGACTCAAAAGTCTGACCTGCGAGACAATAGGATATAGGGTTTTCTTGGGGGACCCTACCGGGAGCCAATGACTCAAGAGTCTGACTCACTTGGCAGTGAGGGGCTTGCCTAGCCCGAGGGCGCAGTGAATAATACAGTAATGTCTGATTTTGAACACTGCTGCGCGCAGCGGATGTACTCGAAGTCACATCGGGCTTTTGAGAGATATTTGATGATTTTCGACCGTGTTGGATAATACGCCGGCGGTCACGGTTAACCGTTGGGCGATCGGAGTGCTCTTTGTTTAAGGGT
>QNGE01000244.1:150632-200674 GCA_008508345.1 Paragonimus westermani
GAGGATGTAAAGAACGCTCACCAAAACGCGTTGGTGAACAAGTTGCCCAGTTCGAATCAGATGAAGGATCCTAACAAACACTGGGAACAAATCGCCGAAACTATGAAAGCGTGCTGTGAACAGGCACACTCCGAAGGAGCTGTTCAGTTTCGACAGAACTGGATCTCCGTCACGTCGATAGATCTTATGAACAAACGTCGCTCGATTATTCCATCTGGTTCTGAATATGATGACGACCGTCGAGAACTTAAACGCAAGCTGACTAACAGCTTGCGCGAAGACCGTGAGCACTAGTTGGTCCAACAATCGGAAGAGCTGGGAGAGGCCGTTTTATCAGGGAATAGCGGAAGGCTTTCTTCCCTGCTTCGTGGTTGTACTGACCGTCAAGTCGGTGTAAGTGAGACAATATATGTGGAAAAGATGGTTCACTTATCACCAGCCAGTCGCGTCGACTTGACAGGTGGGCTGAACAGTCAGAAGAACAGTTCCGTTGGCCTCAACCAGACCATGTGGACGACGAGACTCGATTGGTCAGCCATTGCACTTCAGACGGTCCTCCGTCGGAAGCAGAAGTGGTCCTGAGCTCACGTTATTGAAGCGTAGTAAGGCCCCTGGACCAGAGCTCTTCTCTCCTTCTCTTTTCAAGGATGGTAGAGTGAGGTTGCTATCGGAACTGATAAAACGTCTCCAGACGATCTGGGAGACTGAAGAGGTACCTCGTGATTGATGCCTATCAACAGTCATTCCCGTTTTCAAAAAGGGGACCCGAAGTCTATGTGACAACAACAGAGGCATCAGTTTGGTGTCTGTTCCGTCCAATTTACTCACTGGCCTCATTCTGCGTGGGCTCACTAAGCCCAGAGAAAGTCAGATACGCGAAGAACAAGCAGGATTCAGAGCCGGTCGAGTGTGCGTTGATCACATTTTTACCTTACGAAGGATCTTGGAACATCGGCATTCATATAGGCAGCCGACGGTCGTGGTGTTTTTGGACCTGAGGGCTGCTCCCGATTCAGTTGCTCGTAACGTTCTCTGGAACTGTCTCCTTCGCAAGGGAGTACCAGAGAAATACGTGAATCTATTGAGATCACTGTACGCTCATTCTGCAAGCAGGGTGAGAGTTTGTGGACAACTGTCTCGGGCGTTCATCACTTCTAGTGGTGTTCGACTGGGGTGTGCGATTCCCCCTTCCTGTTCAATTTTTTCGTGGACGACATTCTGGAGGGTGCGCTTCATGAATCCAGCGGACTTGGTGTTGAGCTTCCTCCTGGCGCTAGATTGACCGATCTGGAGTACGCGGACGACATTGTCTTACTTAGCCCCTCTGCCGAAGACATGCAGACCATGTTGAACAAGGTGAGTGACCGGGCTGGTCTGTATGGAATGCGCTTCGCATCTTCAAGGTGCTGCTTCAAGACTGGCGCATTTCCAACCCCTACTTACTTTATTGCAGGTAATCCGTTTCAGACTGTGGACAGTTTCACATAATTGGGTAGCACTATCTCGTCAGCCTGTAATACTGCTGATGAGATATCAGCGAGGATAGCAAAGACACGAGTTGCCTTTTCTAAACTGCGTCATCTGTGGCATCGAAAAGAAGTTCGGTTGTCGCTGAAAGGAAGGGTATATAATGCCTGTGTGCGTTCTATTTTGCTGTATGGTTCTGAAACTTGGCCTGTTCGCAAGCAAGATATCAACAGACTTGCTGTGTTTGACCATCGTTGTCTTCGCCAGTTGGCCCACATTGAGTGGATTGATCGCGTGAGCAATGTGGCAGTTCGCCGGCGCGTGTTCCGGAAAGCTCGGGAAGTGCGATCGATTGGTCAACTAATTACGACGCACGGCTTGCGATGGTTGGGTCACGCGCTCTGTGTGGCATCTGAGCGTTTACCGTACCGGGCATTATATACTGAGGCCACCAACAGTTGGGTAAAACCACGTGGTGGTCAAGCAACAACGTGGTCACGAAATATGAAGACCTTGACTGCTCCATTGAGCAAAGTAGGTAGGTATCGCCTGCCTGGATGGGGTCCTCGTGATCACTCAAACCGCTGGTTACAAACGCTATACGAGATGGCGGTGTGTCGCAGTCAATGACGCACCTGTATTCATACCATTTCTAGTTCTTCTGCTTAGTCTTCTTTAATATTTGTTGACCTTCTTAGTAACGTTTCCTCCTAGGATATTCCACGTCACAGTACCTTTGGTCAAGCTCATGGCTGTTATTGTGGTGATGATGAGTATGTAGTGAACGGAGGTTAAGTTTCCGTGAACATCTGAGTGGGAATGGGTACACTTTAGTAAGAAGACTTTCGATCAAAATGGCAGTGGTGTTGTGGTATTGGCATGGCCTTCAAAACGATTAGGTATGTTTGTCGAGAAGACGTGACAAACGACCAGTCATGGGTTGGGGCACAAGTCGAACGACGGGCAGATGAATTGCGGGCAAAATACCCATTCCTATGTCAACACACTGGATAAATCTTCGTTGGCAACTGTCACATCACAAGCGCCGAAGAAGGTACGCTTTCCGCAAAAACGCCTGGTACACATTACGTCTCAAGTTTTTCTTTTTGAGATACACACGTTAGGCTTGCCATCTCACTGTCTTGGTCTAGCCCTAGTGAATAATTCCTGGCGGCATACTGGCTAGAAACTATGTGAGTATGTAGAGATATGATGCATCATGTTTAAATTGAGGGATACCTGAAATTGAGAATAGTAACATCTAAGTACTGTCCACACCCCGAAACAAAACTACCTCCGGTAGGCCTCATCAAAATGGTCCAATGGTCTAGACACTGTCATTCTGCGAATTTCTTACCAAGACCGTTTAGAATCAAGTAATGTTGAATCCTTTCTCACAATCATGCGTAATGATCAGCTGATTGGACTGAAAAAGAGACTGAAAAGTAGTATAGCAAAATCAAGTGTAAAATAGCACCGGAGTTTGGTCAATGATGTTGCTACAAATGAGCACATTGGAGCTTTATCCACACAATGTGGACACGTTGTCGATAGCACTTATAATGCTGAAACAAATGACGCGGAAAACAGCAAGAGAGGGCAGCAACCTTGTGAACATACACCAACTGAACATGCGAATTATCAAATAAGAAAATAACAGAAAGATACATAATGTAACTGGCATGAAGCCGGGTTGCGTCGTAGTCCAGACCTCATTCAACCCATAGCTCATTGCGATAGTAACAGTCGCACCTTAGAACTTGGAAGACGGCTTTCAAATAAAATACGGCATGAACGGCCGGTTGTTCAATATTCGAAGTTTTGATGCCCCAAGCCCATTTCGTAAATTGATCATTCATAAGATAATTTTTGTAAATAACAGTGCGCTAGTAGTTTACAGTGCGAAAAATTGCAACCAACAGCCACGGCTTTTCTGAACGCGGCAGCCGAATTTAATCGTAATCGTTACTGGAAGGAAGTGCTACGCCAACAATGGAATTCGCATGAGTGGAGACAATGTGGACAGCTGCTTAGAACTCTGCTGTTATCATAAAACACATGATGGCATAGACGTACAGGTAGCTTACACACCAAAACAGAAGTCACAAATGTACATAGAGAGCATAAGAACCATAAGCAGTTCGTCAACCCACTATTTCTCGTGTAAAAAAGGAGAACAGGCTCAAATCAGAGTGAACATAGGTGTATGTTTGGGAGTCAGAACATTACACAACTGTGGAGAAATGTCTCAGGAAAACACTGAATCTCACACGTGACCAGTTCACATAGCATGTGATCAACTGTCCAGCTATACGGTGCAGGGAATGTCGATAAGTGCAATCGCTGGACAGAGATTGATTACCAGCATAAAAAAACGAAGAATGCAGATCGAATGACGATCAGCCCACATGTACCAGTTAGGAAAATAAATCTGAAACCGCGGAAAGTTATCTCCGTAAAGAGAGAGAGAGAGAGAGAGAGAGAGAGAGAGTAAACCCATCGGAGACGTTGTTACAATAAAACACGGTCCTTCAGTCATAGTCAGTCACGTTTCACAAGACTTCCCGAAGCGAATTGTGGCCGTATAGAAGCTCTTCAGAGCTGTACAAGCTTAAATATCTAAGTGTACAAGATACGATGCACCGTAAGTGACGTATAAATACGACCAAGCTAGAGGAAAAGTTGAAAATAAGGCAGGTAGTCGCTTACCGTTTGGAAATAAGAACCTAATCTAGAGGTTCCCCGACTGATGCGAACACAACACGCGCTGCATCTGATCTAGAGATGGCAGAACTATCGGACTGTTGTTCAAATGCAAGGATCCAATCAATGTCGAAGGCACAGCGGCTAATACGAAAGCACACGTGTCACAAACTTAAGGACTGCCTTAGCATCACAATTCAATATGATCAGAGTGGAACACGAACCTAGGGCATTCTATCAAAACCGCAGAAGTTACTTGAATAGCGCAAACGTGATTCACGCAGTGGCATCAAAACGATCATAACGTGATGAATGAAAACAGTTTGTTAGATAAGACGTAACTGCAATAAAGATAGCTTATATGCATAGCAAAGTTATCTCAAATGAGATTCATTCGGATTTGCAGGGAGCATTCAAACCAGAGTTGAAAACTAGGAATTCCTAGGTTGAATGTGGAAGTTGCCAGGCAGTGAAGACAGTACTACTGCTACACAAGTTTGGTTCGGTCTAAGGCAGACAAAACAAAATAAGCATACGAATCCGGAGCTGGTCAGGTTCAGCCCACGTAATAGCGACCAAGGCCGATCGGTAATAACACCGCCAGTCAATCTCGAGGACAGTACATACCTTAGCTGAAGAGGCAAGTTGTAAGATACTAGATTACTTCTTGTGGGCAGCTGTCAAACGTATACTATCATGGTTGACCCTAAAACATGAATTCACTTACTAAAAGTGTTAGTGTATGTAGTTGGGAGTTAGAGGACAGACAAGTGGATAGACATAGCAAAAAAAACAGCAATCCATAAGCAGTCTATATACACTCCAGTTGCATACAACCTCGCAACAAAGCATACACTTAAAACCAAATTGTATATATAGATAAGTTGCCTTCAGTTGTTCGGTAGAGAGAAATGAAGAGGAGGATAATCAATGCATTGAATCACTAGGAATCTGCATCCAAAGACCGAGGTGCCATAACCATATAAGCTTGACAGCTCAGTGCTGGCAGCACCGATTGTTAATCGTGCTTGGGGGCTCGAGTCCCGTTTACCATGACTGGTTCGACCTTGGTTTAGACAACACGACGATGCCATCTAGCCCATACATGTTACCAAGAATGTCACCTGACAACAAACGCTGTGACACAAAACTCACAAAGCATAACTAACACGCTGCCACAAATAAACACGGGAGTGACATGTGGGACTGAGATGGAGGCTGATAGGTATCAGTATAGAACGATTTGTGAGTTTGATCACCACATGCACATAAGTCAAACGAGCAATTAAAGAATGCGACAAACGTTCGTCAACGGGTACACAAAATAAGTTAAGGGAATAAGACTAATCGAGATAAATCGACTATATGGAGCCATGAGATGCAAAGAACGGGCATTGCCAGTGAGCAGTAATTTGTCAAGTAAAAGGTAAAGCAGCAGTGAAAAGTCTGAGCTTCGACTAGTTTCAGCCCAACGACAGTTACTGCATGTCTCTACTCGGCTATGAAGTTGCACAGGAACCCTGAAAATGTCACACTAGGACCTCATCAGCCCAGGGACTGACGGTTATTACGTGGCAAACGTTGATGGCGCGAAGAAGTGTGAAACGTACCGTTGTTCCTCTTCTTTGCGTTCCTTGGCCAGTCTACGTTGCTCAATCAGTTTGGCCCTGTAAATGGCCGCTTCACTCTCATTCAACAATGCACCCTCCCCGGCACCTCGTGTTTCCACCTTCAAAGGACCGGAACGTGCTAGAGAGACGGCAGGCTGACTGACCGATGAACCGTCTTCTGTGGAGACTGGAAGATGAGCTTCTGTTTCCGTTTGATCTACCGTTGCTTCTGCCGATTGTGTTGTTATCATTGTTGGTGAGGATGGTGGTGTTGATGATTCTGTGGTCACTGCTGGCGGTGGGGTTATCGCTAATTTATCTGGGTCAATAAGGGCAGGAGGCGGTTCAACGACAGTTGCGGGTGGGTTATCATCGCGTCGATCTGGAACAGCACTGAGTGGCTAAAAAACGGAAAATTTAATATTATTTTGAATGGTACGGGTTGTGTTCTCAGCACGACTGAACGGAAACGTTCACGATCTGACGGTACCAAAAATTTCATAGAACATTGAGCCTTTACCAGGCATAAACACCATATTGTCCTGAACATACGAACAATTGGTTCGAAACTGTGCCTATAAGGTTGCGAAAAGCAATGGTGGGGAGAGGTTTGGGTCGGAATCGGCAAAACTCTTTCACGTGGTTTAGAAAACTACGGTAGTACACTGAGTGGTGCTTACCAACAGTGGGGACTGTTTTCAAAAAGGAGGTCCAGAGTGTGGGTGACAACCACAGAAGCATCAGTTTAACGTCCACGGAGTTTAATTTACTCAATGGTTTTGTATTAAATCAGCTCATTAAACCCAGAGAAAGTAGAATACGGAAACAACAGGCATGATTCCCATTTAGTTGAAGGTATAGTGACGACATTTTTACCCTGTGACAGATTGTGGAACACCGGCACTTATCGGACAGTCGACGGCCGTGGTGGTCTTTCTACACACGAAAGCTACCTTCAATTCGGTTGCGGGTAACATTCTCTGATAGGATCTCCTTTGCAATCGAGTTTCAGAGGGATGCGTGAAATAATTAAGATGCTCGTTCTACAAGCAGAATCAGGGCTAATGGAAGACTGTCTCAAGCGTTCACTACTTCTAGTGGTGCTCAATTTTGTCATGGACCATGTTCTGAGAGATGAGGTCAGTGTTCAGCTTTTTCTCAGCACTAGGCTGACCAATATGGAGTGTGCGGATGACAGTGTCATGCCCAGTCCATCTGCCAGAGACACAGAGACTACACCGGACAATGTGAATGACCGGGTAGATGTGAAAGGAACGCGCATTGCATCTTCACAGTCCAAAGTGCTGTTTCAGAATCGGAACATTCCCGCTCTCACATTCTTTAATGCATGTAATCCGCTTAAGACTGTGAGCAGTTTCGTATGCTTGGATAGTACCATCTCGTCAGCTTGTAATACTGCTGATGAGATATCAGGAAAACAATTAGGATGCGTGTTGGCTGACGTGTTTGGCTATCGTTGTTTCCGCAAACTAATTCACATCAAGTAGACTGATCGCGTGAGTAACACGGTCGTTTGTCAGCGTGTATTTCGGAACGCTCGGGATATGTGATCGAATGGTCAACTAGTCAGGTTTCACAGTCTGCGACGGTTTGTTCATGCACTCCGCATGACAGTTGGGCGTGTACCGCAACGGGTATTACACAATGAGACCACCAACGGGTGGGAAAAACAGCGGGGTATCCAAGCAATGATATGGACACGAATTCCGAAGACCCTGACTATACCACTGAGTAAAGTGTGCAAGTGTTGCCGGCCCGGTCGGGATCCTCGTCAGTGTTCAAATCGCTGGTAAGAAACGTTATCCGAAATGGCTATGTGTCGTAGGTGATGACGCACCTACAGTTATAGCGTTGATCGTTTTTTTTGTCTAGAGTTGTTTTATCCACTTTTGGTGTTCTTCTAGATTATTCCACATCACCGTTGTGGTAAGTGGTGGCACGGCTCATAGAGCAGGTTTACAGCCGTTACGAATGGAGGACCTCCGGGCAACAATATTAACACAGAACCAGCAGTCGTTTAAACAGACAGTTTGCGTCTAACAGATAAGCGGAGGATTTTATGTGGATAGGTCTTCTTAACTAACTTCACCAGAATAGAGAGAACACAAGTTGCGATATGTTGGCATTTCGTTTATTCTCATCAGCCGCAAACGTAAAACAAGCGAATCCTATATATCCATTAAGTAGGAGAGAACAGTGACTGGACGTGCGCACAATCACGCAGTGTAATGTATCCAATAAGTTACCCTAGCTACTTTGGTGAACAAAGCACCGGCTAATAAGCTCGGATAGAAAGCGCATCAAATTAACCGACCCATCTGTGTTCTGTGTAATGTCGAAAGGAAACCACAGAAAAACAGTGCCACCTAACAAAAAATGAACATCTAAAACCGTTTACTTAATCAAAATGTGTCATCATTAAAGAAGTTTGCGGCACGATGTTCACTCCGAACCGTTTCTTCATGATGGTACCTATCGAATCTTATGTTCACTCCGAGACATCCTAATGATAACAACACTGACAAGCAACAACAAAATTGAAAGGAAAAGACTCGGTTACTTAAACCGTCCCTGATATGATTTGAGGGCAGCTCAATAGTACATAGACAACATGATCTGTAGTCTGTGGGATCACAGCAAAAAGACTAGTAGGTTGAAAACCGATAATACAACCTGGTCATTCTTTTTATGCTTCACACGAGATTCTAGAGGAGACAATGAATTTTGGAACAGGCGGAAAAATCGTGTACACAAAAAGTAAGGAACAAGAAGTTGCATCTATCGTAGTTCAGCCCTATCCGCATCAGATCTATGGGATCAAAGAGATTTTATGGGTCGGGGTAGGAAAACACCGCCGTATAGAAGACTGAAATCGTAAATGAAAACGGGAAAAAGTATTGTCTACATCGCAAATACGTAAACAATCCCAATTATCCGAAAGGTGAAACGCTCATGTTTATCCTGAAATGGCCTTACACTATCTGACTAGTTCACAGGGTATGAAATATCTGCATTAGAAACCAAACACAACCGACCTAAACGAAATAACTGGGTGACTACAATTTTCTCCATCAACTGTGAAAGTGTGCACTACGCACCGACAAGTACGTGAAGCACATGTATCGTCGACTTCGCCCCCCACAAGTTCCGGGTAACGATCACGACCACATTCTGTAGTCATAGGAGGCAACTGTCACAAATAAAACATCCGTCTATTACGAACAGTATCTGGACGTGTATAAGGTACAAAGTAAACACAAGGTTTGTAAACAGATGAAATATTATGATGGCCTGAAGTGGATATCTTGAGGTGCTCCGTTTACAATGCTTTTAGAAATTCAGTCCCTAATTACACAGTCGGAAGCCTAGAACGAATATTAAAGGATAAAATGTGATAGACGATCCCGTCGTTGTGGGCTACCATCCATTTATGAGGAGAGCGAAGAAAAAAGCGAAAGCGATAGCCAGCTTAAAAAGGCCAATTAGGTGAGCAACCGTGAAAGTGAATCTAACTACAGAACAAAAATATCGTCAAGGTGCAGGTCTTGCGGGGGGTATGCAAGGATTTTCTGCAGTACTGTTTGTAAATATGCATATGTTCCTCGGACTACTTGGATAACAACACGTGCTTTACCAGAGACCTTGAACTGTTTAGTGATAATGATACTGCTAGGCATACAGGTGAATGCACACTCGTCTATATTTCTGAATTAAAAAGCCGCTGTGTACAAACAGGTAATTCCAAATGAAAACTTGCTGCAAGAGATCGACAAACATTCGGATTTCCTTATCTGAGACTATACAGTTAAAACTGGTATAGTCCTAAACGCTTTGATAACGGAATGTTACTTATGTCCTGACTACACAAGTCGGCAATCATCTTCGCATCCTGCAGACCATCACATTTAGCATTGAAGTCCAAAGGTACAGGAAGGCAGTCATAAATCGACTCGGCACGCGACAAGTAGCAAAGACGTGAATCCACAGCCTGCAAAGGGGCTTCCGATTTACGAAACGTTAACAGAAAATTAGATGGTTGCACATGATCGGGATATAGACTAAACAAGTGGCAATCCTAGTAAAATTGACAAAGCTTTTTCCCGTCCACAGGAGAACACCAATTTACAGATGTAAATATTCGTAATCAATGCCCGAGTGTTTTCCTGTCTACTTAGCACTGGGAATAACACCATACCTACGCCCTATGTGACATATTAGCGGATGAAGCTGAGAGGATGCGAACAGGTGGGCAAGTGCCCCATGGTTCGATTCCCCCAGGATCTTTTAACAGACTCAATTAAGTCTTTTTGTGGGTTGGAAACCCACGGCCAGTTTTTTCAGAAATCAAGAAAATGCTCAACGACATATAACACTGGGTAATCGGTCAGCGTCCGTGTGTCCAAGTGGTAAGTATTTCATATGCTTTGACAAACCATCAAGAGACACTAGTCTTGGATTGGGAGATCATCAAAAATCATCCACTAAAATGCCACCCACGACCAGGTTGATAGAAAGTTGTAGGAGACTCTTGACGAATGCTCGCGATGGTAAGTCACAAATGTTTGGAATATGAACGACTGTAGGACTTAGCACGTTTCTCACGGAATCCTCTGGAGGTGATAATCAAGAAGTCTCGTCTAACAGTGTAAGTGAAAGCACCATCCATACATGAAAAAACTGTTAGTTGAGAGAATGTTGATGTATAATGGTCAGCCACAACGTAGAAGGAGGATTAAAGCACCCATCGAAGTTCTACCCTCTGTTCACAGATGAGTCTTTCGGGCTTGACATCAGACCGACGAGTATGCGGGAGGGACACAACCACTTTGGGGTTTTGGTCGTGCCGTTGATAGGCATCATGTGGCCTAGTGGCACGTGGTTACCCTTATGACCAACCATTCACCGCCGTCTGCAAGGAAATCTGAAGCTTGAAGGTAGATGATCACATCAAACCTTGACAAAGGATCATTAAGATCTTAAGTGATCATTGTATCCATGATCAACGTGCCTTTATTCGGGTCAGTTGGACAATACTTCGAACCACTGTTTAGTGGCAAGCGAACCAACGTTTCTAACAAAATGGTTTGAACACCCAGGGATTATTCGATTATTCCGAAAACGCCCGCTCTTTCGATTGTTCCATTCACGCGGAATCATAACGAGTGCTTAACAACTTGCATTCTCTACCGCCACAGATAACTCAGCGTGGCCGTAGTGCCTTGTGAATTTGTCTAAATAACGATAGAGGAAACGACGCAGTGCTAATTGCATGATACAAGTAGAGGGAAACAGTGAGCGACGAATCCGGCAGCCAGACTGACAAGCTGTTGACAGGCATCACATTCGAAAAGCACGACAGAAGCAGACAGAGCAGCTTTATGACTGCGTTGATTGTAATAACCACCTTACTGCCACGGAGATCAAGAACGGGTTTTACAGTTCTGTTAAGTAAATAGAAGGTTTCGCATTAGCCCGTCACAGTGAACAGAGTAAATACAGTAAACACAGACACACACACGATAGAGTGGATCAGGTGAACATCGCGCGAATTTAGTCCACAGTGCAGACACTGTAAAACAATCGTCAAAAAGCTAGCCTCAAATTTTGTGGAAGAAGAACGTACCATGATCAAACAAGGAGCAAGTACACCCACCTCATGATTCTGTGGTGGTTTGGGTGAGGCGGATCGTTTGCGGCTGACAACGGCTCGACTAGTGGCCAACAAAGGTTTACGGTCCGTCGTACGGTCAGCGTAGACAGAAACGGACATGCCTTTTGGCAAGGTGCGTGCGGTTGGGCCGAGGGGGCGTTTGGCAATCGGAGCGGAATCTGTTCGTATAAAAAAGGGGGATAGAAATACAGTTCGTTACTGGGAGAGTAAAAAAGCTAAAACAAGACGAAGTAGTGAGCGAGTCGGAACAATTTGTAGGAAACTTAGAAAAGGACACAAAAATAACTGATGATAACTGCTGACATGCACCATAGTCGACCAGTAATCCCCACGATCGGTTGGAAAATAGTCACTGTTAAAATATTGAGTCCCGTGTACACCAGCAGATTGTACCAAGTTGACTGTTTAGACAGGATGCATGCCTATCATAGTTCAAACATCTATCTTATGTACATGAGTCAAGGCCTATCTGTTTTCTTGCACTGTCAAGCTATGGCTTAACAAGTGCAATAGTGTGGTGCAAGCGATCCGGTTCTTGGCGGTGGAAGCTAAAAACAATCGTGTCACACGCATGTTTCGGTTTGTCAAAAGCATCGAAACCAGCACGTGTGTGTGTGTGTGTGTGTGAACGGATTTACAGCCAACAATGCTCCGAAATCAACAAAGGTTGGAAACGAAAACTCATCAATGTTCACCTTGAGTGACAGTCACATTGACTAAGCGTAATCGGACACAACCTGCTCAGTTGGATTAGCGTGACGACTACAGTATGCGCAAAGTGAAACAACGACTTCAAATCTAGCGTGCATTCATGAACAGAAAAACGTTTCAAGAAAAGAACAGTAACACACCTGGAATACATGGTTTCAATCACGGTACGCAATGACAGTGGAAATTGCCAAATTTAAAACCGAACAGGATCCCCCGTAAAAGCTACGTGTGAATATGCGAAATTGAGGTAAAACAAATAGCCACGACATGAAATTAAATTGACCGACAAAAAAAGCTTTATTGGAATGAATTACAAAGTTGGCGTGAAGCAAAGGCACCAGTATCTTACTGCAGCGTTTCAGCATGCGCATGTTGTGTGAGTCAAGGACAGCTGGACTCAGTGTTACATTCTCGTTTTTAGGTCATGCACAAATCTCACAAAGCCGAAAGTCTGAGTGTAACTTTGAAGCAAATAAGCTCGAGATTCGCGATCAGATTTGAATCAGGGCTAAACGCTGAACGATGTAACACGTTTAATCGAACGTGCGGCTCGGAAAGGAAAGTAGAAATTCCCGTTATAGTGTTGACATCAGTGGTTTGTTCATCACCAAGGTTAGCTTCGAAACTCCACTGATTGCATGTCGATGGTACATCTAACAAACCAAAAAGCAGCTTTTGGAAACTTAAATCAGCTCCATTGGTAGAGTGCATTTCTTCCCGTCACTAAATATAATACCTTCACACTTAGATGCATAGGAGACGTGCGTTCCTACTCAGTTGACACTACACTGAGGGTGTTAATGATGGAGGAAAACTGACTTTTTCATATATGAACAACTGAAACAAGAATAGCTGCAATGCTTTTTGTGTGGTTTTCAGATAGATGTCCAATGGAAACATCGAGTATGACTCCGAAGAAATCATGGTTGTGTTATATACTGATCAAGGAGTTACGCGTGTGTATCATTTGGGCAAAATTAAAAAACCAGCTCCCCATACAGTAAGCTAGAAACGGTTGGCAAGGCTCATTGACTGCCAAGGATGTTTACGGACCTGTATGCTTGAAATCCGGTTTTCTCAAACACGGTATGTGCAACACCGCATGGGACGGCGGAACCAGAAATAACTTACGAGGCCGATTATTGCATCAAGTTTTGAGAGGTCTAACTATCGTTGTATGAAGCCCCTAGAACAATTCTGGGAAAAGGCGACTGGGTAAGCGGAGAAAATTTGGTGTACTGAAGGATTTACTGGGATAGGATTTACAATGAACGTCTGAGTTATACGTCGTGTTTGATGTAAAGAGGTAACATGCGCCTATAATCCTAGGACTTTGTGATTATTTGTGCAACCTTCTCTAAAAAAAATCCTACAAACTAATGGATGTCCGACAATTTTCCCCAATGACATGTAACTAAAGCAGTTGATTAAAAACATGACTGCGCACTGTACGATGCGCTATCACACAACCAGCTGTCAAATGTTCAGTGGTCTTATAAACCTGCTGCGGAGGGAAACATTTTTGTCCATAGAAGCCTTTCGCGAAGTTCAAAGCTGTGAAATCAAGCTCTGAACATAGTATCTAGAGCGAGGTGTGCATGCAGCCGAGCTCGTCGATTGGAAACAAACCTCTTGAATATAGTACATGGTGTAGCGTAACACTTCGTCCGCATGTGATGGGGCGCACCAAATATCTAGGAAGCTAGCGCAGCCTTCCACGAACGAGACACAACATATGAGAACGAACGTCCCATAATGAAAACCAGGCGAGAAACCTTAACCAAACGAAATGTGGCCAACCCAACATAATCAGAAGTGCCAAAATAAAGAATAGCAGCTACGGTCCTGCTTTCGATAGATTCACTGTAGTAAGATATCCGCACCAAATTTAGTACGAATGAAGTTGAACAGTTTGGGCGTCGTGTTTAACATGTTATTGATAAACAGATTGGGAATAACACAACGTTACGAGCAAGTTGTAATACTCTACGTTTCAACCACTTCGGGTAGCCTTCCTCAGGAGTGTTGTAACCGTAATCGATTTCGATTACAACACTCCTGAGGAAGGCTACCCGAAGTGGTTGAAACGTACAGTATTACAACTTGCTCGTAACGTTGTTATTCCCAATCTGCTAATCAAGATTCACTGTAGGTTGTGCGTAGGTGCTGGTAGTACTGATACAAATATCAATTAAACCTAGTGGATTATGTATTCAATGGAACTATCAAATGAAAAATGCTATGGGAATTATGTCCTAACCAGAACCAAAGTTACGTCACGCTACGTCATAATGATGATTGAGACGACAAAACGATCGAGTTAGCCTGAGCGCAACAAAGACTTCAGTCCCTAAGAAAAAGAATGCGACAACCACATGCTCAACAGAAGAAAAGACGATATAGAGGGTGCGCATTTTGAGGTAGGCGATTGAGATCTGCTGATCAAATACGCAAGTTCGGTAAAGCCGACTGAACACTAAGGAGGAAGAGAGCAGTCTGCGCGTGTGATTAGTGCGACGGCTGATCACAAGTGAAAACCGCCCACGTTGAGGATTCACCTCGGATAAGTGCAGATAAACAATAGGGAGATTTGTTCAGACAGAAGGTTAAAGATTTTCTTTCTATTGAGGATTATCATCTACCTGATAATTGCCGCTTTAATTTAGTGGCGCGTTCGCAACATTGGATACATTTGTAGGGGTCAAGTTGGCTGCCGATATCTGAAGGTTGGTCGTTTACGTGATCGCCTTCTGTCAATTTGAGACAGTGTGACCGAGGAAGTTGGCAGAGGTTGAATTTCCAAGGTCGAGAGAAAGTTACCAACAGTGTTCGTCCTGGTGACTAGTCACACCGCCTCAAGTGCGAAGCTAATTGTGATGGCATACGCACCTCTCACTGACGATGACGACATCAAACCCGTCTCATCACCATGGGAGCGGTCAGTTCATTCAGATGGCTTACAAAACTAGGAAGTGTAACAGCGCAAAAGTGATAAAGCGTGTGCGTTCAACGGACTGTGTCTGAAAACCCTGAAAACGGCACACTCTAAAATTGCTCCCAACTGTCTGATTCGGTTTGGCGAGGAGCACTTATCCTTTACGTGAAGTTTGTGATCGATGAAAGCTTCGGCTAGAGCACGACGGTTCGATTCGGTGCGTGGTTGCAGGAAAACCAAGATTGTTAAATGACCTCACGGACCATTTCTGCTCATTGTTTCCAAAATCAAAATGAGTGAGAGGATCCAAAATCAGTACGAAATTGAGTTTGGCGTAAGCGCTTTAACATTCAGCGGATTATTGCTAGCTACTCCCCTTTTTGAGCAGTTGGTTGGCGGTGCTTGAATTGGCGCATCGCTGGTTGGAATATGTGATGGTGACCGATGAATCTGAAAGACCGGAACGTACTGACGTCTAATGGGAGGAGCACCTGCCTTAGTGCTGCGATATTGTTTGAATCCGAATGAAAACCGTGTTCGTTGAAGGTAACCTTTGAGTAGTTGATAGATCGCACAAGGAATTATCGCATGGCAACTCGACAAGGGAAACCATAGTTGTAGGTGCGCTGGAATACCGATGATCGGTTCCTGGAGCTCACATGGCGCATAACTCATGATGGTGGTATCGTTCGAACGGACAGCGGTTCCTGTCGAGCCAACGAGTGTTGTATATGTGGTATGCTGAAATATTGGCCTGCCGTCTCGACGACCAGTGGGTGCCGATTGTAAATGTGCGGATCATGATGTGTGCTGATGGTCGATGGCTCTTGGAACTTTCATATAAGGACAGGTAACTGCCAAGTCCAGCTTAGCCAAGCAGGTTTCCACGCTCAGAATGACGAACAGGTGTTCTGAAATTGGCAGAGGGCGGCTGCTAGACCCCAAAGCAACACTGAAGCCGATAGAATAATCAATAGGATATAGGCAGAAGCCAATACTATTGTTGATAAGGACCATCAATGTATTCCAAGCGTAATGGGCGGAAGAGGTGAATAATGTGGTGCTCTCAATGTGTTTCAGGTCCGGATCCTTGAACGACATGGCAGCCTCAAGTATCGACCGTAGTGTGCTGAAAACAGATCAGAAGTCAATTCTGAGATGAGCAGTTGCTTAGATAGGGGCGTAGCAAACAGTACCTTCTTGGGATATCGACAGAAAACGTCCAGATGATTACGGTGAAATGGATGAAGTCATCTGTACGTAATAGACTTCCTTGGCAGGCGATTTAACCGGGCCAAGCTGTACGTACTAGTCGAAGCCAGACCAGTTAAGATTGATATCAGATGAGTACCGCGTGTCGTCAACGTCCATACCTTCGAAAGATACACGAAACCTCATTGACACTGAAGCCGGACTGTACGTGTGGAAGCACCCCGGCCACATGCGTGACCGGTCTCGCTGGCGGTCTTCCAATAGATGTCAGCTACCTGTCTGAGAATATGGTGATATCGGAAACAGTTTTCAATAACAGGCAAGCTCCGTGTCCGCTGATGGGAAGGAATGCAAACCATCTTCAAACTTCCATCTCTGATTTTGAAGTGGCCTTCAGGCTGCGGAATTTGCTCACTTATTTGTCGTGGACCCTTAGATTTGTCCGCACACAAGAGGAGTGGCTTCTTGTCATTCGTTTGAACGAATAGAACCTTTCTTTGGGACCAGCTCCGTTACATTTCCTGGGAGTGATACTGTGGTGGAAATCTCGATTCACCGATTATACAAACCCCGACACAACAGAAGATCTGACAGACGGTCAACCCAAATATCGCGGTAATTATTGGACGAACGGTCTCAGTGTTGTGCCTTCCGTTATTCGCCAATTCATCTGTTCCGTATTCCACCAATTAACATACAGATTATGACTACATGTGCTAATGAGATCGTCCGATGAGAGGCTGTGATTTCTTTAATACTGTTGTACATCAATAAATTCGGCGTCTCAATTCATGAATAACAATTGCTTACTGCTACCAGTATCAGGTCTTCTCCTTAGTGCTTGCGTGGGAGGTTTCAATTCACGTACGATTTCTAGGGCTATTCGAAGTCCCTAATTCTGAGTATCACAGGTATTCGGACAACACAGAATAATAATGAAAAGTACTATGTGCCGTACAACCAGTAAGAAGATTGAGAGTTTCTTCACTGAATTCGGTCAGTTGGGGCTGTCGCGTAATCGTCAAAAATGCCAGACTACATTGAATTTAATAGCAACTAAATTTCCTGAATCAGAAAACAGTAGCCTGACAGCCATAAGTTTGACGGCAGTTTCAAGTATCAGAAAGCATGTACATATGCTGTGGCATAATCCAGCTATGCGCTGTCGCAAAATGTGTAGGGATTTCAAAAAAACTGCTTAACTCATCAAGAGCGTGACTAGTAGCGAAGACAGTCCATTTCATTGTCTCCTCTACTGGTGGTTATTTCACGTCGACAGCTTTTGTAAGAATGTTTGCAACTGGCATGCCTCTTGAAACATGTTAGCCATCGGAACCTAAGTTTCACATCAGCATTTACTTGCAGGAAATACGCCAGTGGCTCGTCAAAATGAGTTAGTTTGTTAGCAACAGCGCTGAATGAAGTTTGGAGTGCACCGGAACATACGCCTCGACCTTGAGTACGAACTGCGCAAGTGTCGCCGAGGGCAACTACTTTCGAGCTCTCGCAACCTATGTGGCCGATTGTGTTCAGTCTGAAGGAATGTTGAGAGAAACCCCGGCGACCACATGCCTCATGTGTTTCACACTTCGTGTGTGCACTCAATAGGACGGATTATTTAGCTCAGCGTGCATATGGAGCTGCAGGGATGAAGGGGACAGCCTGCGCGTCAAACTGGCCTGACAACTAGACATGAAAAGAAAGCAGTCAGGCCGATGATATACCTCGAGTAAGATTCACTTGATGGATGCCTGCCTGTCAGACGGTGAAGTCAACGGCTGGACATTTAGTCCGGAAAGAAAGCTCGCGGTCGGTTATCTTTTGCATGCTGTTTGAGTCCTTTTGACGGGTCAGCGGCAGGCAATAAGGTATGCGGAAGACATTTTGTTGGAATACATCGCCAACGCAGAGAAAAAGTGCCTAGAATCGCACAAGCTAAAACTAATTACACGCACTTCAAAATGAAGATTAGGTGAAATAAGACGACAGTTGTGAAAGCAGCGGTCTACTGCCATCTGGTTGTGGGTGGCAGAACAAGGATAATACTGAAAATGAGTGTTTATTACTAACTTCTTCATTTGAATGAATGTACGTACATCTAAACAGTGAAATAATTACCTGAAGATTTTTTGGTGGCCGACGCCGCAGAAGTGGTCAACTGTGAGGCTGTTTTTCCCCAGTCGGCCTTATCTGTGCGCGACCGATTGGACGGTGCGCGAGCTGATAAGCGATCGAATACAGACGGACCATGTGAGACAGAGTTCGACCGTTTGGCGAGAGTGTCCACGGAGTTTGAACGACTGGAGCCAATCAGTGAACTGGTGCATGAGTTGACAGTTGAGTTGGGTGCGCTTGGGACTACAAACACGTCGGAGATAAAACAGAACTATGGTCAGTCGTATGACCACATATACAAGATAAACGGGTAGAGAAAACAAAGACTGTAACTGGTAAACACGAGTGGAGCAAGAAGGAATTCATTTGGAAAAGTGAGTATGATTAGAATAAATAGGCAGCCAACGAAAGCAGTGATGTGGTTGGGAATCGAAGACGAATACTGACCAGATTTGGAGGGTGCCGTGGGTTTAGTGGGGAGACTGGAAGACACAGAGGAACTGGGAACACGAGGCGGGCGTCCAAGTTTGTTGCATTCTTGGGAAGAATTTGAACGATTTGTTGTCACTGCGTGAGCGCGTAAACGTGATTGTGTCGGGCAAAGAAGGGAGATGAGATAAGAACAAGTAGATTGGTAACAAACTTATCGGGACAGGATGATGAAGTGGGTAAATTTACAGTGCAATGATGTTAAACGCTGAGCCAATCGGAATGCATGTAGAGGATGCAACACCACGTGACACGGAGAGCATTAACTATCACAGAGGGAAACACGTCAATCAAAGCGATGCACTGCGCATGAGATAAGCGCAACAAGCAAAAATGGCTTGGGAGCAGTATGCATCACTTGTACATACATCCAAGAAACAAAACTCGATCAATCATGTCAGAATTTGATGCAAACTTGACCGCTCACACACTATACGCATGGCCATCGGTTTACAAAAGAGAAGGGCAAAGTGGTTACCATTCGGAATTTGCTGACGGACTGATTTCTTTTTAGTAGGAGTGAAAAGCCTATGAGGTAGGGCTACGAGGATAGTAACGTCACGAGTACATATCGGGTTCTGTAGTGCGTAAATGATACAAACAGTGCTCATGGTCCACCAACAAGTAATGGTTGCATTTAGAGAATGAACACGACAACCAAGTCACAAGAATCACGTGGCGCAATGAACTGTTATTTCGATTATCAGAATGCAGAGTTCGCTTAGAACAGCCAATAAACGAGATCAAACAGACCGCTGACCAAAACACAACGATAGAGTCGGTCGGTATATATATATATATATATATATATATATATATATATCATGATGCGGATCTCCACAGGTATATGATAGAACACTTAATGCTGCATAGGACTGAAAGTCAAACGTACGTAAACAGAAACACAAGGCGATTAGCAGATATGTACTATCCAAACAGATCTACAACGAACATGCAAATAAATCTATTCAAATCAACAAACGTAACTTAACGCAGGCAATAAAGTTCACTGAGCCAGACAGTCAGAAAGACAACACTGGAGAAGGAGACTACAGAAGACTGCACAGGACAAGGCGATGTGTCAGACAGCGCACCAGAAACTTGAATGCAAGGAGATCTGCGAGGATTAAGACCCAGGCGATGCATGTGTATAGTCAACCCAAATCTGTGTACATGGGTGTGTGGGGAAATGGGCACGGACACACTTAAGAATTGGGTCAGTCGCTGGGTGTGAACACTTTTGGGTGGAGTCGAAGATGAGTCAGAGGGATTCAAGAAGACGGTAGCACCAGTGACAAACAAAGTGGTCAAGGATTTAAAGAATAAGACCAGTAGACAGGTTGGTCGCTTTCGGACATGTTGGGCACGCGGCCGTTCGATGACAGCTACTTTGGACGAAGACGTAAAGACTGAACACATTTTCCTATAAACAATACACGCATTCCAAAGCAAATTGATCCTGGCTGGTAGCTACATCCTTTTATTGGTAAAAAGCATATATCGTGAATCAGACAGACATGCTTTCAACGTGAGCCTCTAGACAAACCCTTGGTTGTGGCACGACTGCTCACGAAACGATTAATCATGTTAAATTTTCACCTTCAAATCCACGAAGTGTTCGCTATATTGGTCACACGTAGGTGTTGGATAATCCTGTCAGAATGCCTAAATCCAGAGAGTAGGCGTAGCTGACGTAACTGGGGCTCAAACGTGTGACTGTGTGGTTGTCAGAAACACACAAAATGTGACCAGTCGTCGAGGTGCTCAGCACAGACAAATTCGAACACACTGGAAGTAATAAAGGCTTGCAGTGGGTGGGAAGTGTACCCTGACCACTTTGAATGTTCCATAAATAGACGGAGAATGATTAGAGGGCGATACCACACCACTTACAACCGGCATTTTGTGCAATGTGCTGTGGGTGTTATTGAACATCATCACCACCATGGATTGTAACACATGCGGCAAGCATGTGAAACAGTTTGGAGGTCAACCTACAACTAAATCGTTAGTCACGAAGTGCTATTAAATGTGAGGTGAGCTACCTTGCTCACCGGGCAAACGTAAATTTAGAGGACGGAAGCAGGGTCAATCAGGATAGTCAAATACCAGAATTGGATAGACGCGTTGTTCACTGAAGAGTGATATTCCGGGATTTCGATTGCTACGGTCTGAATACGTCTCACAAGAACTTTGTGGCTATTCAACTTCGCAAAGAAATGCCAGTTCACCTCAGTTCTTTTATTGTTGGAAGTCACCAGCCTAGGGCAGATCCTTGTCCCTGCTGATCATTACTTCATTGGTCTCAGAATAACCACAGCGGAACTTTCATATCTGGACGTTAACTCATGATCGTTAGTAAACAGCCCACAGTATACGTCTGGTGCGGATAAACAGAGGTGCCATCTTAGGGCCTTGATAGGAGAAAAGCCCGAGGTCATTTTAGGCGTGCATTGGCCAACAACCTATGGAAGGAGTAAGGGAAGCAGTCTTGGGAAGCTGATTAAATTAATGGGATCGGAAGTGGTGACGCACCGAGAACAAAATGTCTGCGCCTAAGTGAGATACTGCTCTCTTTATCAGAATTCAAATACTGACACCAGACGGGAGAAGCACTGATCAAGTGGTACTTCTGGTAATCCATGGAAGATCAAGGGCAAAAGGTGGATGATGAGAGGATGGAAGAAAACAAACCCAGAACAATAATTGATTGGATTCACACATGAACTGTAGCAATGGTGAACACTTTAAATAGCAACATGCTGTTATATGCAAGGAAGACTTCCAGATTCAATCTGGATGCACTATGCGCGACGGCTACGTTATGGAGTACATCCTACAGAGAGCAAATCAACCGTAAGCTTACAAACTTTTCAAAGATACAACTATTTTAAGCCGAGCAACTCATGGTACCCACCCGCATGACCGACTTCCTCAAACACTACCCACTTTATGGTGAATGCCGCCGTGCCGTACTGTGACACTTACAACCCAGCTTTTGCCAGTATGTGTGCCACTGGGAGCATTGGTTAAAGAAGACTGACTACGTTGTGAGTGCAAGCGGGCAAATCATAGTTATCAGATTCGTCCACACGAACATAAGCGGAACCGGCCAGCAACCGCAGAACTAATATAATGGGGTGCTTCCGCGCGATTGAGAGAAGTCTTTTGGTGCGAGCTTTTAGTAATGAACTTAAGGAAAAGTTGGTTGTATATTCAAACGAGGTTACGCGAGTAGTAATAAACAAAGCGGGTAATAGTGAAGAACTGTGACATTAATAGGCGGAGTCGGACGTAATTTCCATAATGAGAGGTGTGGCCAGACGAGTTTTTTTTAAAGATGCCAGAGAAAAAACTGATGAAGTTTTCCCCAAGCAACAAGTGACCGTAAACAAGGGCAAAAACCAATCAGAACAGCATATAAGAAAGCCGAAGACTCTAGATAAATAATCTCTGAGCAATAGATCAACTATTTTTACAACATTCTCAGGCTAGTGCTTCATATAGACAAAAAGCAATCACGAGAAGTACATGTGTACAAATGCAACCAGGGATAGCCTATCGAGCATCCAAATCGTATGCCTTAGCAACCGTCAAATCACGTGCGACGCCATCCTTGAGAGACCGTAACCCAACTGGACAATGATATCAAGGGGAAATTGATAAAACTCTAGTGTTCAAATGAGAGTGACATCGTGCAAGAACTTCATTATGCAACAGTTCCCATATTCCAACCTTCATGCAAGACCAAGTCACCATATTGATACGAGCAACCCTTAGGCACCCATCGCTCCACTATTGTCGGCCAGTTACATCAGTCAAAGCACGAGCAAAGAAATGTAGCTTAAAGACTTCTCAAAAGTAATTCCCAGAAAGATCTGTGGAAAGATGCAGTGATTTGATCGGCAAAGCGAATGCCGCATAGTTTGTGAAAGAATGGTAGGTGTATACGTATTGACACCCAATGCGATGGAGGAAACCGGACGCCCAGTAGGAGCGTGATTTAACAGGCTTCTGCAAACACTTGTGTCCGCATGCGAATGGGGATGCTCTGGATATAATGGATAACACCATGCAACGCAACCACATGCACAGCACTGAAAGCATGGACACAATCGGAATTATGACGAATGTGACAGGGGAAGGAAGAGATCATCCGCGGATAAGCAGGCACGATGCGGGCTGGTGGTGATGAGGACGAGACAAACCTTCATCCTCCGGAGACAGATGCATACCGAATTCGAATGTGGCTTTTTTCACGGGCCTTCCGTTTAGACTTGGAACCACTTCAAAGTTGGCAGTTGTGCACGAAGTATCCTCGGTCGGCTTTGATGATACTCGTGCGTAATTCGATCGAGCCAATGACGCTTTCGTCGGTCTCATAAGCGAGGCGTGTGCTGAGACAGAACGTTTACCACGTCCGTACATAGTCCTCTTTTGCTTCAGTCGATGAGCAGTAAACGCGACCACGGACGGGTTGGTGGAAGCCGATACGCGATGGCGCTCACTACTTACGAGGAGATGAGTGTAGTGAGGCGCAGCGGCAGGAGTCAGAAAACAGCCGCTATGCCGACCTGTAAGATAGCTAGCTAAACGCGCTTCAAACGCCTGTTGCAAACGTAAAGCAGCTGGACTTAGTTGCGTACATATTGAGCGCGAGGCGCTGCTTCCGAAGGCGACCACACAGGACGTCGTCATCAGCTGATTCGGGTTGCGCGTCGACCCACCCAACGAAGGGGAAGCACTGGCTGTTCGCCCGAGATTCGGATTGAAGCGTCGATGGGGTACTGGATGGTCCATTGTATCCCGATTGCGAGAACGGTCAAGTAGGAGATCTATGCGGGCCTGCGAAAGAAGAGAGTGCAGCCATGCGTGACAAACGATGAAGAACAATGTTTCACGGGTAAAACGACCACAGAACTAATTTATTCATCGAAAAGTGCTATGAACATGAGTAGACGGTGGCGTGGCTCAAATTGTCGTTTGCCCAACAGTGAGGGTGAGTACCCTAGAGGTAAACAAGCAGAGAAAAGGAAAAAACCGAACAGAAAGAGGTAAGATTTACAGGTCAGAGACGGTGCGTATGCAGGTACATCACTGACTGCGCAAACTGCCACTTAGAGTAACGTTGACCACAAGCGGTTTAAATGATCACGGGCTCCTAACCCGACATCTGGTTATTTTAATCAGCGGAGCAGTGGAGATATTTATTTGGTGAACACATGCTTCTACGATCAACATTCGGGCTTTATTCAACTATTGGTGGTCACAAAATAACATCCAGGGCGATAAACGCCCAGTAAGTATGCAGAACAAGTGACTTAAAATGTACCAACCCGTGCATTTGAGTTATTCCACCAATTAACTGCATATCCAAAGTTTTCCCAAATACATACTGGCGAGCTACTAAGTCGCTTACACGATCAGCCAGTTTTTGCTGGTAACCGGCGAAAGCAACGATGATCATTGAGTGCTAGGTGACTGACAGTTGCGTCAAGAACAAGTCACCTTTCCCAACCATGGAAACAGAGTGGATCACATACAAGTACTATGAACCTTTCCCCCAGAAACACAGCAGACGTCTTCGACACGACAGGTTGGCAAAGACGACGTATTTATTCCTGGTCAACGATGCAACAGGCTAACGGGATGACGGTACTTGCCATGGCCACTATGAGAAACAGGCACGTAAACTGTCATTGAACATCCTCAAGGTCACATTCATCGCTATCTAATTATCGGTCAACTGGATGAACACAGTACACATGGGGGAGTACTTTCGAATCTTTCAAGTTATACCTGAGGAACAAAATCCCTGAAGGATGGAGGCTAAGATCAAATGTGGAGAACACATCTGAGTGACGCCGATCGAAACAGTTATGTTTGGGACGAGTTCGAAGATCAGCGTGACCAACAACACCAACAAAGAGCAATCATTCCGAAAAGCACATCATGTGGCTGAGAAGGAATTTGTTAGGGAGAGCCGAAGATTTACAAACGAATCCTCTTGTGTAATCTTGGATTAGTGCACATATTCAAAACAATATAAAACCCAGAATGACTTAGTTTTAATGACACCAACTGGCAACCACACGGTTCCAGTTAGGGTAATCGCGAACAACATTCCGGTCTAGGTTCCCGTAATCTGGCATAATCAGGAAAGCCCAGTACCTAACATAACATCGTATTATGCACCAGAACAGAAAGCCTAACTTTAAAAACAGTAAAACAGAACCCAGCGGCACTGAACACTTCAGTACACCTATCTCATGTAATTTGGGCACAGGATGATTATTTACAATTCCGATTAGTAAACACTGGAAAACAGAAAGCTGGGATGTTCAGGGTAATATCGAGACACTTATCTATGAGAATGTATATACACGAGTATCAGCGAACACTGACTAGACTGGCCCTATTCGAGCAAATTCGATACGAAAGAATCGGACTCCTGCTGAACACTCAGTGAACATTACCATCATGTTCATCAGCCGCGAAAAGTCAGTGGTTGAGATCGATGTTCAAATAACATGACCAAAAGAAATAAATATTAGTTTGGGATTACAACAACATCAACGTCTAAATTTAGGCAACCAACATCAATGTGCCTATTTCTTGCTACCACATCTGCAACCGAAGCACAAATTAGAGTGGGAGAATATGTGAAAGAGTGCGGTTTTACCCACACCGTTTATTAAATTGTAGTTACTTCACAAGTGACTCAGTCAAACAATGCCAAAATACACACCGCCCAACCCGATTAGCGATTACCTCCATCAGATTTTTCAGTCCAAAGTCAATCGGATCACGAGGACCCCATTTTGAGGGTAGAGTGTGGTCTACAGATCCCAAATTATCAGCGGTTGACTTCGTTTTCCCTTGCCAAGTCATCGATCGATTAAGTCGTAGCATAGGAAGTTGTCAAGCAAAAAAACAAGATCGATTATCACAGATGAGAAATGTTCCGGAATAAATTAAGAAGAGCAGAAAGACTGTGGAAAAGGCGGGCAGGCAAAGTTATGAATGTTTGCCAATTGGATGCATGTGTGCATGCATGTATGCAGAGCGTTAGAGTCTACGCGGTTGGTAATAGTGCGTTCAAGACCACGTCGATTATCCGCTATTATCTAGAAATACTCAGGAAACGCGTGCAGCCCATTAAATGGGTAGAATTTTCATGAACTGCGAGGACTAACAAGCGAAGACCAATGGAACCCTAAGTTTTCCCCGTCGTTAATCATCCGTGTCTGAATACTCTGCACACGCATCGGTCATCAACTGCCAAAATTCGATACACGTAGGAAAAATAAGTGGCACCGAAACGTGAGGTCCACAAAAGTCAAAGGTAGTCTAGCACACCGTCGAATCGATCAAGGTTCAGTGAACTGTCGAACCCGGGACGGTGTGACGGCATGTTGCTAAGCTACGTCAGCTATCAAAAGTGACGGGAGAAGTGAATCACACACTTAAACGGAAGCAGCTGAGGAATGGAGACACGGATGATGAACAAGTAGACCGAGGGTAGAATGGAAAAGGACCTGAGCTCGGACACAGGTAATAAATTCTGCACAGAGATCATGAAAGATTGGACAAGGGTAAATGATGGGAAAACCCCCATCCACCGTGTGATGTACAACCAACGTTTCTTGTGTAACAGGGCATGATACAAAGGATGCAACACATTTTGTATATATTACTGGAAGCGCAGAAGTTAATGTACGGCAGTTACTCACGGCCGTTCACATGCAACGACATCAAACAGTTAACAGTACACTCAAAAGAATGACAAATAGGGGATGGGAAGGGAGTGTACAGGCAGACAAGATTCGACTTGGGCAAAATAACCTATGAAAAATACAACAGCTAAATTGGTGTTATTCAACATATACCTTTGTGGACATTTCCAGTTCTTTACGCCGTTCTATCACACACCGTCGCCTAGCTTCAGCACGTTCATGCATCTCCTCCAATTTTCGTCTGCGGTCCTCTTGGGCTTTGACTCGAGCCAACTCAGCTTGTCGCTGAGATTCGATATAGGCCGCATAACGCTGCTGTTGCCTGAGCTCTTCTGCGGCTCGCATTCGTTTAAGACGTTCCTCCAGCGATAGACCGACCACCGACGGGGCTGTAGAAGTTGCATGTAGGCTATGTGAACCAGACGCACTAGCTGGTTGGTTTGATTCAGCTACAAACAATGAGAGATGACAAACGGAGAAAACGTTTGAGGATAAGTGATATGAAATCCCCGGTTAGACCAATATTAATGAATCGTTAACCTCTAGTGTATAAGTGGATTTACCGATTTCAGTTGCACTCAAGAGGAAAGAAAAAGTTCCGAAGAACAGCTGGAAAACTTGGGCACATGGGTGAAAAACGTCCGCACATAAACAATTCACATAAACAATAGTGGTTTCGAATGAAATAGTGCGTCTTACAGTTACATTAACGGCAATGGAAATCTACCTGGATATTCCCATTTGTTCAACACGGTTTAAGCACAAGGCCTCAAGTCTTTATGCCAGGTTGAAGGGCCGTGGTCTAGCGGTCTCGCTATGCGTCGCTCATTTCGAGCATATGTGGGAAACCACAGTCTGCAATAAACGACCAAGCTACTCAGTGACGAAAGGGATATAGGATATTAATGACCTAATACATCGAATGACATAAAAACGCCTTGTGGTGTAAAAACAGGAAACAATATCGCGCAATTCTTACCAGTAAGCCGCTGAAGAAATAGCGAAGAAAGCAAACAATGGGGGGGTGGAGAAAATGATTTACAGTGATTTACAGTGAAAAGACTTACAACAATCACCGCTGCTCATCGGGCCCACGCTATTCACAGCTGAAAATGGAACAAAGGATGTCAGCTGATCAACTTATCAGATATACGGAATCCAAAGAAATCACCACCCTGCATATCTGGAAGCGAATTAGCACAAGAAAGAAGCTAGTAACCATGGGAACTTATTGTCGTATGCTGTTTTTCTAAGCAAGTGATCTGAACGTGAAATGCAAAATCGGATCAAACGTAAACAAAACAATCAGTTAGGACAGCCAGCAGTTTAATTCGCAACATTAACCGAGGGTTAGTTTGTTGCAATTCAGTTCGCCAGGAGTTCTTGGATATCTTAATTGACATATGGGGATATTGATAAAACATACTAAAACATACAACACGAAGGTGGGCTCAAGAATCAACATCGATTCAGTGCAGCCCGAAACAACCCACGAACTGAAAGGATTAAGAATGACGTGGAAAGTGTTTAGAATCCATTCGAACGGAGCCAAAACGCTACACGAAATATAAACGCAATATAAGACCGAAATAATGAACGGTTACGGTTAGACGGGAGGATCTGTTACACAGAAACCGCATCATGCCCTTTTGTGGCTGATTATGTATCTTTACGACACTTTGAACTGTAATTCAGTATTCCCACTGACGACAACGGATACACATGTTGAACAGTCAACACAAAAAGTGGCAAACAGGCCATAACACACTAGGAGAAAAAATGGACTGCGTAAGGCAAAGAACACTGAGTTAGACAGAAAAATTGTGCCGGTGAACACAAATTCGCAACACGAGTGCCACTGACCTCTACTCTTCGCCATAACAGACAAAGTCCTCGGCCAAAAGTGTTAGATATCCCTCGAACCCCAACCAGGGAGCCAGGAACGAAGAACTGAAGTAAGCTCCAGTGCGAGTGCCTTCACACGCCAGACCATATACGCCGTCTGTCAGACTGTCCTTTCCAGCTCATCCACTACTCGTAAACAGGTCGCAGAGTGGTAAGCGGTGAGTTGGCATTCACCTGGCATTGCCAAGTCAACGAACACTGGGAAGGCGGGATCGTTGTGTTCAGAGGCTGACAGAGTCTGTCCACCTTGAAGACACAACGGCGAACTTCGTCACTGCTGATATGGTGTACCAACCACACGACGCTGGTGATTCACAGACACTGATGGTCAAAGACAGATACTTTATGAACATTCTCCTTGAGGACGGATCACGTTTTACAGCCGAACAGTGGCGCTATACATTCGGACTTTCACACAGACTAAAGTTATGACGACACTACAGATGGTGCGATTTGGCAAACGCCATCTGGGACCTAACTATACCCTTTGCGGCCTCATCCGACAACCCACAGGCTCTGATCTAGCTCACAAGGTACGTAAACCTCTTGATTGCCACCGATGGATTGAAACCAAGAGTGAGAACAGGCGCACGGTCCCACCAGTTCGCGGCAACACTGCTCACGGAAGTCTCAAGGGTCATATCAAATCGATAAGCAGAAACATGCAGTCTGTCTGAGATGTCTTGGACACCTCGTGAACCCCCATAGATTAGTGACGTTGCCTACATACTTCACTCCCCGAAGTCGAGTGCCTGGAAGCAGTTCCATACCATTATATTCGCAGTCCGTCAGGGAGCACCATAGAGCACCTCAGAGCTGGGGTAGACAAGGAGGGAAGGGGAATGAGACATTAAAAGGGGGCGGACACGATTTCGGTTGGAAGCTAGGCATATTTTAAGCTTACATGAAGTGCGGTAGACAACCTGTCACCACAAGACAGCACAGGGGTCTTCGTTTGGTCTGTCAAACAGGTCACTCGTGCACACCGAATTTTGAGACATCGCCGTATTAACAACAGCATTTTCATGCGATGTTGCCGGACCGATTCTCCTGCCTTGACGACGTGGTCCGACGAACATACTGTGAGGTCCAGAGGGCTACGCTGATTGAGGTCCAGGTTCCATCACATGCAACTATGTATGAATGCTCAGCGGATAAACCAGGCGGAAGGTAGTTACGCCCATAGGATTGACAATCACACGGCTGACTGCGTGGGACTTCCTGGACAATGAGGCATGATACTTTAAGCACAGGAAAGTCACAAATATATCGGCAGCATGGCGATCGTACTATTCAGGAAAAGGGTTTAACAAGCTGTCCTCACACAGAGAACGGCCCAATCACTCAATGACTGACTGACCGTTGACCCATTAATGAGTACATTCGAACAAATCCTCAGTGTAGCTTAGAAAAGAGACTTATTCTTTAACAGACCAATCGTGCGTAACGGTGAGCAGGATATGACCTCTATTAAGCCAAATTGTCACTGCCAAATGAGCCAATCAGATGGATCCAACGTAAGGGAGAGCATCTCGAAGAAAGCCGTATTTCCCGTTGATTGTGTGGGCAGACATTGAATTCAAAAGCCACGAGTTTCGTCAAGTTAATATCTACTCGAATCACCAACAATCGGGAGGTGGCAAAAGATACTGGGCACCAGGGAGTGATATTAAGCTACCTACAACTATCCATTATGGGTCTGACCACATGGCAATGCAGTTCAAACCAACAGGGACAAAGAAGATCCGGTAAGAAGAATGATGCCTTATGAGAAGGAAACAAGAATGGGTAAGAATGAATCGGCTGTAAGAATTAGCTATGATGTTGTAGGCGCTGCTGTTGTGAGCATTCCATATTGACCTGAGTCCATTCCTATCAGTGAGGACTGGTTGGCCGATAACCTTGAAACGGCAGCTTCTATAAGGTTAAATCACCGAGCGTTGATCGTGTTCAACTAAATCCACAGTACCGAAAAAGCACAACCATATCACAAAAATTTCGGGTGAGTGAATGCTCATATCTGTTCTTTCGTTCTGCATTTGGGAAAGCGCTGACCTTATAGTTTAAAGTTTGGAAGTAAGCAGGTAATTTTATTTCCGAATTAAAGCATCCAGGACATTTGGCATTTTCTAAGAATTTCGGTAAAAGCTGCCATCCACGTCTGATTGCATTGTGCCGCACGGTTTCCGCATATCTACTGCCGGCCTTCGAGACTAGCGCGATTATTATAATCGGTATCGAGTTTCGGCCATGGATACGATTTTCATAGTTTTCAGCTGGATAACCGCGTTTTTCACATATATCTTGAAAACGGTTCTGAAGAGGTTCTTGGTTACACCAGTCCGGTCAATTCTTTCTTTAACCTAAGAGTCAAAACTTCTCCAGATTCCAAAAAACCTTATACGTTGAACATCTTGCTGTACATATTTATTTGTCATTACCTTTGCATTACTTATTCTGAGCTCACTTGGTCGCCAATGCCTCCCGGGCCAAGCTCTTTTATAAGCGAGGTAGATAAATGTCTACGCTGTACGTAGAAGGTGACTAGTGGATGCATTTTTGAATGTTTCATCGTTCAACCTGTAGGTTCAATGTGTTTCCGAAGGCTAAACAGCACCGGAACAACAAACCGCTTCGAAGGAGTCTAGGATAACCTACCGCTGCTAGGTTTCTGACCAGAGCTGACTTCTGCAAGTGGCTGACTGATTGTTTGGGAAGCTACCTGTAGCACATAAATATCTGGCTAAAATAGCCACACGATGTGGGTGAGCAATAGAAGGGAAAAACCAACCACTTTTTCCACGCCGTCACACACCTATGTGAATAAATCTAGTATTACACTAGGACTTGAGACGCTCGCCACTAACACAAACTTAGCACGTACCCACAATCCAGCGCAGTAACTTCCTGGCAAGCAACCAAGAAGTAAACAGATGAACCACATGCAACATCAGAGGTATTCAAACCCTAATAGAAATGAAGAAAAGACGACTGACGATTGTATTGGGCCGATTCCTTTGATGCTACTACGGGGAGAGTCACAATCCTACCTCCTTTACTGCAGGTAATCCATTTGAAACAGTAGACACTTCCATATACTTGGGTAGCGTTATCTCGCCAGTGGGGATAGCAAAGGTACGAGTTGCTTTTGCCAACTTGCGCGATCTGCGACATTGAAAAGACGTCCGGTTGTCACTGAAAGGTAGGATACATAACGCATGTGCGTCTTCCTGACCACTCAAATCACTGGATAGAAACGCCATCCGAGATGGCAGTGTGACACAGTCAACGGCGTTCCTGCAGTTATACCATTTTCAGTTCTTCCGTCTGGACTGACTCTCTTTCAACCTATTTAATAACGTTTTCTTCTTGGAAGATATTTCACATCATTTTTGAGGTGGTCAACGGCGCTGTAATTTGATTCTATTGGTCATTGATTACACACACCCCTTGGTGATGCCCCGGTCGACCGACATGAAATGCAAATAAATAAATGACAACTTGGTGTAGGAAAGTGGTCAATTTTCAAGAGGTCAACTATTAAACACCCAGTTCTGCCCTCACGATGAGGCCCTCGCGACTCGGATATTCGGTGGCTGGGGACCACGATGTTCTAAACATTTGAAAAAAGCACCCAGCAGTCGTCTTTTGGACGCCGTGATTGCCAGTGAGATTGTACACTAATCTAGTCTTCTCTCCAGTCGTTAGTCTCACGTTAACCACGCAAAATAAGGCACCCTCTCCGCAAACAAGCACAGGCATCTGAACTAATGCGCCATTAATCAACAGGACAGTTGTATTAACCGAACAACAATGGGCGGCAGTTATGAAAACCCAATGCAAGCAGCCACTCGACTCTGTCCGAAGCTAATGTGCCACAGTGAGTGATAATCTGCCTAGGTTGTGTCAAGTTCAGAAGAGTGGTGGCATTGCGGACTTACGTCAAGAGCATTCACCTACGTGGTTAGATAAAAAGTCGTCAGCTTCTTCAAACGTACATTTCAGACCTACCAATACCAGCTCAGTTTGTACCAAGTTTGAGTAAAATTCGTTACCTGAGGAACATACGGTGTTTCAAAGTCGGCCATGCATACCGATGGGTGCAATGAGCAGAATGAGTTACCACTTAGAGAACACAAAAACACCAAGGGGAAAACTGAATGCAAAAGCTACTGGTACGCTTTGAATGGAAAGATTACCACGTGTCTAAAGCGTTTGGGTTTCTGTGGATCCAAGTAGAAAGATTCTTATCACGCTGACTTGATAGCGAAAATGTGCAATACGGAAAGTGACCGTATCACCCCAGCTAACCATATCCGTGACGACTGCGTCGGTGAAAATGCAGAAAAATACACTGAATGGCTCATATCATCTGAGGCAAGAAGCGCTTCAACCAGTTTATACACTCCACTAAAAATCACGCGGTCGTGTCAATGTAGAATGGAATCTCATCTGCCGTTTTCCCATCCTCATAGACAGCAATACATCATCGGTTCACACTGATGCTCAACTGTCACATAATCACGACAAGAAAGCGAACCTTGCGCACGGACAGAAAAGGAAGGGACTCAACTACTAAAAATAGCCTCATCTACATTCAAACATCCAGTAAGAAGGTGTCTACATACTGCTAACAAACAACTGAGCTATAAGTAAAAGAAAGGCGCCATCAGTAAGAAAACTTCCTCACGGCTTTCACTGCCCCGCGTCACTAAGTACACTCTCTTTACAGACAACTCGGTCAAACGACATTCATGCCACTAAGCACGACTAGCTGCCATCACACCTAAAGTCCCCAGCCACCGACTCTGTGAATCGCTAGCGCCCCAGCTAGGGAAACGAACCCGACCTACAGTGGCCAACCCTTTTGTGAACTTCATTCCTCTACTCCAGGTCAACACCTGCCAGTGGGTCCCAGTGTCCACAGAGTGCACGGTGTGGCAGGCGACTAGCTGGTGTCCTCAGTGAGTGAACTGACCATCTAAATCTGTGCAAATGTAGGAATTGAACAAAAAAAATTGTTAGACAACTACTACCAAATACCTACTTCCCAACCTCCTTGCTGCCTACTCGTTGGTGCCACTCGATAAGAAGGACTGAGCGAAGACAACGATGGTCAAATATTTGAAGACGATTCACTTCTACCCGGAACGGCCATGTTTCACCACCGTAAATTATTACAGCCCTCATTGTCACCTTATATGAGAGACCCTTAAACCTCAGAGATATGCCTCTCTGCCTCCAGAGGTGTTCTGGATTAGCGAACGCCGCCCAAGCCTTAAATATATGTACCTCTATTTCACTCCCTGAACCACCGTCGCTGTTGATACAGTCTCCCAAGCACACAAATCGGTCAACAACCCACATGAGTTCATTATCTAACATTAAACCCACGTAAAAGCGCTCTGTACTATGAAGCTGCAAATTGCATCCCGAAACATTTAGCAGAATGCGAAACAGCGTCTAGCATTGTTTGTGTTCCTTCAGAATCAATTAATCAACCAATCTTCCACAGGTAGGAGGTACACACCTACATCTTGAAAGTACCACAGACGGTTCTCCATTATTTCGTCTATGACAAAATTTAATGAAAATCGTGACGGTTGACAGTCTTGACTGTTCACCGTAAATCCTGACCTGAGCTGAATTATGGGAATAAAGGGCCAACGGTATGTTCGCATACTTGTTCGGCACCTCAGTGTTTAAGCGACTCTAAAAGTGTAGATCGACCCACCGAATCGAACGCACCTTTTTAGTCGAGAAATACGGGATTGTTGGCCGAGGGTACGTGTGACGCTGCTCCGAGATTTGACGCGGAGTAAAAGTGTGATCTATGCATCCTCACTCAGGAATAAATCCTGCCTGTTCTTCCTTGATGTACACCTTCTGAGCTGCAGTGAATTGATGAAGCACAATGGATGCCAGACTCCTAGTAATGGCCGGAATCACACTGATTTCCCTATGGTTCTTGTAAGATCCCCAGACGTTTCTCGCTGTCAACACAAATTGAGGCAACTCAGTCCATGCCTCTGCTAACCACTTTGCTTTCTTTGATGTGTCGGGGAAGTCGCCAGTCGCTTGAAAACAATGTGACAAAAGACTAACAAAGTGCACTTGTGAGTGACCCTCACTTTTGCCAGAGTCATGTACTTCTCCGGTCTTCACTAGCGTCCTCAGCCCTCATGACAACTGTTGTCTTCATCACGATTAGACGCCTACCCCGCAATGTCTGAACTTTCGTCTAGTCCATTTTTTACCTTTGTTCGTTGCTAGTCACAAACCCTAGAAATATGAACGGGGTTGCGACCATGTTTCGGATTGAGTGACATAAAGGAACTGTCCAGAGACGAGACGTTTTTCTGTGTTCTTGCGCTGGCCTCCGGTGGTTAGCTTGGCTGGAAAGTTACGAGCTAGTCGTGTACGTTCCATGGTCCGTTGTTCGTTACCGTTGACCGTCGATCCATTATTCGTTGTTTCACTAACCGTTATTCCGTTATCTGTTTGCGCGCTCGTAGATCCAGTTACAACAGACGAGTATCGGCACGAGTTCATCTGGGCTAGCAGTCCTGTTACGTTTGAGAACCGGAATACTGTCGCGAACTTAAGTCTCCGTGGGTCGTGGTAAATCTATCGACCAGTGTGGCACATTACGAGGTTGGGGCAGCAACGCAGTAGAAACAGTGAAACAGCTAAATTGACCCCCAAAGTGTTCCGCCCGCCGATCTGACCTTCTGGACTGGTTATGAGGGTGGCCGCAAAGAGTCCATCACTCTGAATGATAGAACCGACCTTTCCCTGCCCGGACAACAGAGCGTTTCAAACCATTTGCGGGGTCCATACAAGGTTATTGCGTGAGTACGCCAACCAAATCGTGCACACCGGCTGGAAGAAGAGCATACGCGTTGTTGGACGCGTTCAGCGGGCGGCTACCATGATAGTCACTGGACTGTGGTATGTTACTCGAGTAGCGACTCGAACTTCTTGGTCTGTGTGTACTCGAACTTCGAAGACTCCACGTGACTTGATTCCTACACACTCCTTACACATTCAGTACGGGACTTTCCAAAGAGTTTTCTCTTTTAGTAGCCGACATTAGCTGGCGGGGTCATGACAGAATTTCACAGGCTCCGTGTAGAAAACATCCTTAAACAGCCATGTTTCTCGTACACGGTTATCAATCACTGGGACGATCTTCGTTCTGAAATTGTCAATTGTGTCCTTAGAGATTGCGTTGAAACGTTGTCAGATCCCTCATTTGATTGAAACCTTGTTAGACTCGTGACCTTACTCTGCTCGTAACGGTTGGTGTAATCCCCACAATGCGATATCCCGTTTTCAGTTATAATCTTTCACATCAACGGACGCCCTCTGGATACTGTAACAGATAAACCGACCGGAACCCGGTGACTTGGGCCTCCAGTTACGAACTCGTACTAATGGCTCAAATAGCGGAAAATGACCTTGCAGTATCAGGCGGAAGACCGAAGGGGAACTTTCAAAATAGAAGCGCAGCAAACTTCTGTTTGCATTGCAAAAAATTAGACTGTCAGGTTGCAAGACGACCTGTCATGTTCACTAAATTCAAATGAACTGAAATCACGAGGTTGCACTTGTAGCGACTATAATAAATAATATTATGATAGTCGCATTCATGTGTACATTTTCTATGATTTTGGTTTTGTACCTGCTTTTGTTTCAGTCAAGCTACCCCCTCTGTAACATCCGACCCGGGGCTAAAAACACAACTCGCTCCGTGCCTCGCTAGCTTGACGTGTCTCTCTGTACTCTCTATTTTCCAGGGTCGGTAATAATACACCAAGTCAACGCGCTGAGACCTGGCTTTTCATTGTCGATCGATTGTCGATAGTAATCACTGATACGGTTTTATTTTTTTGGATCAGTTCCAACAATTGGTGAGCCCAAAAATTCCGAAGGCTCCGCTACAGTCGTCTCTTGCGTCTTGGTGAGTTCGTTCCTTTGCATACTTACATGTATATTGTCTTTATTGACGTACACGTAATCAGCTGTTTTTCTCTGTTCGTGTACACGTCCGACATATAAGCATTTATATATTTCCTCAACTCGGCTTAATTGACTGTTATTGATATCTGAAACGCGTAATCACTATCCCTTGTCCGAAGTACTACCTAAGCACGTTGACAGCCTCCGCGTTGGCACTAATGCTCTAGCGGTCCATCAGTTCCTTGAAAATGATTCTCTGGTTTGGTTACTTATAAGCAGAATTTTTCAACAACGGAATTTTGTGGGATTAAACAAGGTTCTGTCAGTTGTTAGTCAGGCTTCCGAGCGAATTTACCTTACAGCTTCGCGATGTTATAGTAAACCAACCGGTTTAGCTCAAGTACGAGACTTAAAAAAAGAGCAGTTGTTAACTGGGCGACGTCCATCGAAAATACCCGAGTACAGCAATTTTTCAAGAACTCAAGCTAAATGGCAAACGCCCTACAACGCTGCTAGTGCAAACGCAGCAACTCATCGGCAACTCTCACATGAACGTAGCCCTCCGGGAACTCTGGTTTCAAAGATTGCCAGAAGCCACGCAAGCAATAGTTTCCGTTGCTCGTTCACAAACTCTTGCCGAGACAGCGAAAATAGCTGATCAAGTAATGGGGCCTTTTTAGCAACTACTTGACTGCGTGAGTGTACCATAATCTACTCCACGTTCTAAAGTAGACACGCGTGGTCCCGACAAGGTGGTTACCTTAAACGTGGTCTACCAGACATTGAGGTTCTAGGAGCAGAAATCGCAGCTTCGCGACGTGGCTTGAATTAACTTTCTTCAAGCCGTTCTTCATGTCTTTGACCTAGTATATCACCCAGGCACCATATACCGCAGTCAAAAGCTGACTGTCGGTACCACGAACGTTTCGGTAGCCGGGCCAAACGGTGCACCAAACCCTGCACCTACGCCTCATCAAGGCGATACACACTTAGAATCGGACCTAGTTTGATATTCACTAGTCATCAAATCTGGCAGCTCTGGTTTCATTGGCCAGCTATCGGACATCTTTCCAACGGTGTAGCTCTTATAGTCGTAAGCAGCACGGCAAACACCTCGGATTAAACGTCCTCACGGATCGAACCACTAGCGTTTGTCACAGCACCATTCTTCAATAGGTTATTCCCGCACGAGATCAGACATCTCAACATTCATTCATCGGTTTCTGGCACGAACTGTTTTAGACGTATCAACGTGCTCCTAATGTTATTTCCTCTACAGCATTCTCAACATTCAGTATCGACCCAGGATATGGTGCGTGGAGAGACAACTCCCATCTACCTATCGTACATCACTGGACAAACCTACCCCCCTTTTCTCTCAAGAGTTTTTAGGGTTGGGCAGCCCGCTGCGATAGACAAGGAACGCACCGAAGACTAAATAACACACAAACCAACCATACCAGCGCAGCAACTATTTTGGACCGAGCCCCCCTCACCCCCGAACTTTGACATTCCCTATCACGTGCAGTCAATTTTTGTGTGTATCACCCTGTAGCTGTGATCAGTCTAAAAGACGTGATGTGATTTTTCCTCCCTCTGCAATAACGAAGGCCTGCGTAATACTTACTAGCCTTCTGGGGGACAGCTATGTATCGACTAGAATAATATTTTGATAGTCGCATTCATGTGTACATTTTCTATGATTTTGGTTTTGTACCTGCTTTTGTTTCAGTCAAGCTACCCCCTCTGTAACATCCGACCCGGGGCTAAAAACACAACTCGCTCCGTGCCTCGCTAGCTTGACGTGTCTCTCTGTACTCTCTATTTTCCAGGGTCGGTAATAATACACCAAGTCAACGCGCTGAGACCTGGCTTTTCATTGTCGATCGATTGTCGATAGTAATCACTGATACGGTTTTATTTTGTTGGATCAGTTCCAACACACTCCGCTGTAGAACTTAAAAAGTGCAAACAAATTATCAGACTGCTGGATACACTTATTTCAATCCAGTGAAATGAGCCATCTTATGCGTCCCGTGGATTTTACTATGTCCACACACTACGACTATGGGACCAAACAGGACATCCGCCGCCAGGAGGTTGAGCCCGAGATACACCAGTGGTATACATTTAAACCCAAATAAATAAAACAAGTCACTGCAGGTAGGTGGGTTTCAAATGGAAACGACGTCCGAAAATTTCTGAAGTTATGACGTAGGTTGCCTATAAATCAATACTTCGACAGCACCAAAGAAAAGTAACCACTTTAGCACTAACTACATTTCCAGTAACGTGAAGTGGATGGCTACACCAAAAAACAGTAAAAAAAAATTGAAGAATATGAGCCGAAAAGGTTTGAATCCTGACGAATCAGTAATAACCAACTCTAAATGGCGTTTCCCCTTTAACAGTTTGATAAGACGCACTCAAAAGTGTTTGACGAGAAGCTAGGTGTACTGGAAAATTACTTACATTCACTGGGCATAGTTCCATTCTGGACATCTACTTTATTATCTTGTTCGTTGCCCAAGAAGCATACAGAAGAAGTTGCATCACCCGCAAGGGCCATTTCCCACAAACCGGACGCCCTCCGACAAAGTTTGAAAAACGCGCGTAAATGAATTTTTGACTATTTCACTGGTCTCTTGGGCAGTGAGAACTGTAACAATTGTGTACTATACATACCTCACGATGTGCCGGTTGGAATCCATGGCACATGATATACGGTGTCCTAACATGATCGATCTCACTGTGACAGTCAGGTTGTGATCCGTCAAGTACTGATCGATCGGCTTGCGGTCTCTTGTCGATACCGACGCCCAGCTCAGTGTTATTACACTGCATTGAAGTGTTTGGCTTATGCTTTTCCAGCACACTTCACAAGCCAATAATGACAGTCGCGTCCCAACTTTAGGGAACGTTTACGCACAGTCGACCTCGGTCTTCGACGACGTTTCCAGTGAACACTTCTGACTGTCGACGTTTCCAGTGGATGCTTCTGCAAACTGACGGTCAGGCGTTAATCTCCGATGCCGGCGTCCTGTCATGCTTCAGCTCTTTTTTGATTTCGAGAGGCGTAGGCTTATTTACAAGGTAACCACTTCACACTAAACGGCCTCCAATCAACAATTGAATCAATTGGCATCCAGTCCGCTTTTCCACCAAAACCGCCGTTTGCAGCATTGCTGAAAGATTTTTCATTAACTCGGCCGTGATCACATATCGCGACGGCTAGGCATAGTGTGGAGCGTCGTATTATAACTCGCGGTCCTCCGATCTTCCCCCGTCCACACCACTTACATCCAGACAAATGTAAAATGGCCAATGCTGAATTCGAACACACACTTGTAACGCGCAACCGAAATCAGCGAGCGCGCACGAATTGAATTTGAGTTGTGTGACAGAGCGTGCTGTTGTGTTGTCGGTGCCGTTTCAGCTTACGTTTGTGTAAGTCGTGTGCGTGGTTTACTGTGCCTTCGGCTCATGGTTGTTCGTATTGTTTTTCTTTTCAAAACTGCTGTTCGAACCCCTAATTTGGATTAACGCTGTTCCTCGTTACCTACATACTGCTCCAGATTCGGGCCACAAACGCCACGGACGGTCGGAGCAAAAGCGGCTGGCCTGCATGTCACATACTTCAGTTAGGCACAATTTGACCTTTAAGCAACTCTTGGAGGACACCACTAGGCATGGCACCCGAAAAAGTGTCCAGGCGATTGGAGACCTTGTGGTACTTACCGCGCTGTCATCAAATACACAATCCCGGACAGGTACCTTATATCACACATCCACGATTCTTCTCTAGGACTTGCTGGGGTCATTAGTTTCTCCAAATCAGACCTTGTACGTGTCTATTATTATTCCCGATTCCCACTACGGTGACCCAACTTCGACGATTCCTCAGCATACTCAACTGTTATCGACGTTTCCTTCCCCGTTGCGCGAACCTTGTAAAAATTTGGACTGACCTGGTAGACTCAAAACGCAAGCTCTTTGAACTCTCATTAGGAGAGAAGGTAGTCTTCTCAGAGGCTGAAGAAGCCTTACGTTACGTCACTAAGGTATGCTTCATCAATTATGAATCCTGTTGGGGAAAGTCCATTCTCCTCAAAGAACGGTTTAATTTTTGAGATATCCTTGAAAATTAATTTGTAAATTTGAATTTCATATTTTTGCGCACGTTTCGCTTCTTTTTTTGATTGGTCCATTCCACTTTTAATGAGCTAATTCCAGTAGGGTTGTCCAAGGTTGTTCAAAAACTATATATACGCGAACGCTGGTCTGTCAAGTTACCTCTGGTCTGAGAGCAAATTCATTCTCGGTCACTGAGTTTCCGAGTATCGTTAAGCGCTGTGTTACGTGTTCGTGATTCGTGTATTTGTGCGCTGTCAATTCTCGTTATATTTGACCACCGGGTCATAACAATTTCAACGCCCGCGTTTTTCTCATCATGGATGCATCAGACGCCGCCGTTGTTAGTCTTAGAACAATCATTAAGTGGTTGATAGCAACCACGGGCCTTTCTCTCTCAAAGTTACAACCAGCACAGACAGAGTATAGCACTGTTGGAGGTGAGTTGCTGTTTATTTATTTGTCTATCCGTTAATTTTGGAAGCTTTAAAACACTCAATTCCCTTAACCCATTTATTCAAAACAAAGAAAAGACGTCGCGAGATGTCATCACTCATCAAAAAGATGAGCAAATTTTATACAAACTGCACACAACAACAAAAGCTGAACGAACCAATTAATTAGTGACTTTCCCCGCTCTATTAGTGTAATCAATTCCACAGTAAGGTGACTGGTTGCGTCAACGCCTTCTGTGCAAACAAAACTAGCCACTGTTATTTGATTATCAATGCCCCGCTAATCGTTAACAGTCTCAGGCTGCGGCCATGTAACAGTATCCTGAACGATTTGACGGAGTCGGCTAAGTGACCCAGCGCTAAGATGTTCCTGGCGATCGATGCGACCGGGTTCTAGGAGCTTGTTACAGTCGGCAGGTCGTTTCCAAGATGGCAGTTGATAACCTCTTATAGACGTGTTCTGTCATACACTGATGTAAGCACCGATCTGTCCTGCCTATGTAGACGTCAATGCAACCGCAACTGAACTGGTATATTACGTGGGAGACAGACTGATCAGCTGAACCTCTATCATTGCTATGGAGAGCCAAACCTCTAGTGCCCAACAGGCCGTGCACTTGAGCAGCTGGGTAGGTGCGCTGCAACGCCGACATCAATTTCTGATTGGGGTTGTTAGTCAGGTGGCCTACCTTGAATTAGAGTTGCGGCAGACCGGATTGGAAGGCCAACCCTTCGGTGTGCAAACCGACCACAAACCCTTGATATCCGCCTTTCACACTAGATCCGATCGGTACTCCTCGCGTAAAGTCACACATTTAAACTACGACTCCCAATTCACTACGAGCATCCAACACTTACGTGGTGACGTCAATATCGTTGCTTATGCGTTATCATCGCCTGACGTCAACTTAGTCCAATCGCCACCCTCCTTCGATCTGGCTAAAATGACCACTACCCAGCAGTCCATTGATGATATGCAAAACGTTTCCACTTGTCTACCGTCTCTCTGCCGACACAGGCTGGTGACAATCTGTACGATAATTCAACGGGTACACCTAGACCTTTTGCTTCATTTCATTGTCGATGAACTTGTATTGATCGTTTCCCTTGTTTATCTCAACCCGGAAACGCTGCACACTGATGTTGATTGCTCTGCGTTTTGTTTGGCCCTTTATGGACAAGGATGTTTTTCTCTGGCCACAACGGTGTGTCGAGTGCTGAATCAGTAAAGTGTACAGGCGTGTGGTTAGCACATCCGACACATTATCCTAGCTAAATGCCTGTTTTTCTCATGTACACCTTGACATCGTCAGACTACTACCGCCGTCCAACGATTGGACGTATATAATGACTGCAACCGACCGTCGTAATTGTTGCCCTTTAAGTGTACCCATTATAGATGTTTCGGCGGAGACAGCGAGGAAACCAGACCGCTAATTTGGGTGTACCATTTATAGTTACTACGGATCGGGGTATCCCATTTCACTCCACCCTTTCTCGCAGCATCGTACAGTTACCGGGTCGTTCACACATTAAAACGACGGCATGTGATTCTTGCGCTAATGGCTTATTCGAGCGTTTTCACCGGCTTCTAAAATCCTCGATAACCGTCCAGTTCGACCCAAAGAAATGAGGCGAGCGACCGCCACTTATTTTCCTTTGAACTTGATCAACCGTTAAAGATGACATCGGCTGTACTGACTCCGAATTAGTTTACAGTATCGTAACCCCTTTTCGTTTCATACCAAGCCGTCCACAGTGGCGTCGATGAAGAAAATCTCCGGATTTGTTCACATGCAACCTTGCGTCAGGTGCCAGGAAGCCATCAGGAAAACCATTACAACCACGATAGCTCTGCCTCTTCAAAGTGATTAACTGTAACAAAAATTCCCATTATCGAAAGGCTTGGACGAAGCAAGTTCCTTCCCACCGGCCCACTGAGGTCGGCTCACGCAGAGTAGCTTGTTGGCTGAAAACATCCCCTTTCCACTCTTGGCAGAATTACGCCGACCTAGAGCCCAGCCTGCTTGCGCTTTTGAGCGACGCAGCACACGTACAGGACGGTCCGAGCACTGACTGAAACATCTGACAGATTACGATACGTGATATGGCTATCGAGCACTTGCTTTATCGTCTGTATGCTGCTGTGACTTCATCGTTTTTTAACTCACAAAGGCTCTGGTGGGGGAATATTGCACTGTCCATACTTCACAATTATAATTCGTGGTCGATTTTGTACGTTTTAATACATACTGTTCTGTTAACTTCATCCGTACGCCTGTTTGAAAGCATCACCATTCTTTTTACAACTTGGTTGGCATCAAAAGTAGAGTGAAGTTTCATCCCACCGTATTTGCCTTCTCCTATATGGGGATTTTCTGGATGATAAATTAATCGCGCGGTAAAATATTTTACCTCAGTATGTCCGTCGCCCTGCCGACACTCAGCCTCCACCACTCTACGTCGCGTGAAAAACAATTCATTCGACGTCCTTTGAACCTACGTTCCAGCGTCGTGTTTTCATTGTGTGGTGGCCTACTCAGTTCAGCGGATCTCGACTCTGCAGTGAGTCGGTCCATTTTCATTGAATTTTACAAGCAATGAAAAAGTCAAATTCGGGTGAATTCTCATCCACTACTAATTCAGACAATAATAGTTTTGTCTTTCTCAGGTATCGGACTTGGAGACCATTTCAAGGCGAAATCGATCATCTTGGCACGAATCCCCGTTTTTCAAATATTTCTGAAAGCATTGTAATCGAAACTTCAGGTAGTGTGGCTAGAGTTCATCAGTTGCAAGTGAGCCGTATTGATGGACAGATCGGAATACACCAGATAGAGTTATACAGCACTAGTTTGATGGTCGAAAATCGTACACAATTTTCACGAAAACAACCCATTATTCGTGTTAGCCCATTTTTTCAATTTTATTTATGATTTCATTACAGTCTCCAAGTTGGAACAGATGATCACTCAACCCAAAACTGCTCAGGTTTGCGGCATTTTGAAGAAGTGGAATTTCAAAACCGTACGATTTTGACATTATGTTCCAACAATAATACTAGGATACTTGACAGATGAACATGCATGATAAGGTTTACAGTTATCTTATCCATTCGGAATTCATACTTTTCTCCCTTTTTCCAAGACCAGCTAGGTTTTGGTCGACGGAATCTTAATCCCAGAAACGGTTGTGCCTGGCATTGCCTGATGTCTGTTTCCAACCTTTTTTGAATGTGGAACGGTGTGAAAATGAGTATCATGTCCCACTCAATCACTGAGAGCCTCCAGAAGTTAATTTTGTTCAGTCTAATGCACCCTTTCCAACTCGATTACGGTTGTTTGAAGTTCATATAAAACACCGCACACAGACAGATTAACCCAGACTGATTGCCAACCACTGGGAGGTGTATTTTTCGGCCGGGCATCACCTGAAGCTTAGAACGCCAAAGGCCTATTGAGGTACTGAGGAATACTCTTATCAACATCCCATACAAGAGAAATGAAGAGGATAACTGGTACTCACTACGGTGCCTCAAATACAAGTGTCTCATTATCTCCCACATACGTTTGCTCTAAAATTTTCTCAGGGTAGAAGTCAATCGGATGGAGCGGTCAGTAGTGTGAACGCCAGCTGCATACTTAGATGCTGTTGACAGCTCAGACTGGCTGGACGGACCAGCTACTGGTGTGAATGCAAGCGTGCTACAGAGCACCACACTTCCTTCACACCTCCGCTCCTTACATCTTAAAATATTCTGTTGAAAATCATTTTATTCTCAAGCTTTATAACCCATGAGTCTGCTGGGGTCAAATTCCGCATCTAACAAGTATCATACTTGGCTCCCCAAAACCACGTTTTCCTCGGGTGGATGGGAGTAATTTCTCACTATGGTTGCTTCCGGTCTGAAATGCCACCCAAATTTTGGTGGGTGCAGAACTGCAAACCACTCTCCAGTGGTCCAGAGAGTGAAGACAGTTCAGATGCCATCGAACTTGGACCAGTAAGGGCAGACGAAGCGCCTCACAGATAGGCCCACATAGCCTCAAGTTGTGAAGAAATGACCGCTACCATCCAGGGAGGCTTGCAGAACTCTGCTGCCGACTGCGTGGAACGTTAATAAGATTGACTTCTCATGCTCTTACCGATGCTCTTCTTTGTCTTTTTATACCCAATCGAATAGGGAAGTAGTCCTTAGCTGCATGTGTACTAACCGCCTCAGCCTGTCAAACTACCAGAAACCAGAGAGCTGGTCCACGACTCTAGCTCTCACATTCGTGATTTCGTGGAGACCTGGCTACCCACAGATATTTGAGAATTAACCACAGCTTTCTTTTTGCTCAAATTGTTGAACAGTCTCTCCCTGTGGGGGCACGTAAGGCTATTCTGTCTTCCTAAGTCAAAAGCTTCTAGTGCACTGTGGTTCGAACCCCTACTTCACAGTCGTGACACCTCCTTGTGGGTACTATATACTGTTCACTGTCGGTTAAAACGCGCTATGCCTAAACACTTCCTCTCAACTATCACTTTCTCTCCTTCTCATCATGGCTTTCGCCCCAACCGAGTTTGCATAACCAATATGTTATTCTCAACGGATTGCCTGACAGAAACCAATGACAGTGGTTAAAGAGCGGATGCTGTTATTCTCGATTTCCTCATATCCTTAAACCATGCCCAGCTCAGTCATCTTGTACATGGACTAGAAGCTGATATAAAAAAGAGAGAGGTCGTATGTTGGATTGCACCCTTTCTTGATAACAGAGCTTATGGGGTAGAACTGGGATCTTAACTTTCTTCCCCCCAACCTCCTCCGGGGTTTCTCATGGATCTCCACTTGGTTCGCTGTTGATTCTCATCTAGCTAAATGACCTTCTGAACCTTATTTCTAACAACGCTCTTTTTTAGGCTGACGACTTAAAAATCTGGAGTTCTCGTGATCACATCGCTTGACAGATTCACCTTGATTGTATTAAGTACTGGTCGGATGACTGAAATATCCCTTCGAACGGTGAAAATGTCATTTAGAGGAGGCCCCGGGATATTATTCCTGTTACATAGTGCACAGAGTAATAAATACCACAAAAGTTGACCTGAAATAAAACCTATGGAGTCGTCAGGTTTGTCCTTCTCCCATCGACACCGAATGGTCACTGAAAAGCAATTTGGAGCTCCTGAAATGATGAAAAGGATCTATGTCTGCAAAGACACACGCCTTTCAAGAGCTTTACGAGGCCCACATGAGACCACTGCATGCGTATGATAATCGTGTCGTATACAGCAGCTTGAAGAAGGACAACCGCCACCGAAAGTGTCCGCTCGGCAGCCATTAAAATGGTCACTGAATTGTGATGTTCACCTCACGAGTCGATTATCGAAATTCTTGGCTTATCTGCTTGAATTCCAAAGACTGCACGGTGACTTATTCCTTACACATCTATTCATCGCGAGAATTGTGTGGCGATTCCTTACCCAATGACTGACGACAATCGAGGAGGCCGCGACGTGAAGCGCTGCAAGCTTTGACCTCAGGTCTTCTAGGCAACATATTTTTCCTGAAGGGTTATCAATCACCGAAACCACCCTCCACTGTATGTTCTCATTTATCTTACTAGGGACAGTTTCAAGGTGTTGTCAGACTCTACTAAATTAGAACTTTGCTAGATTAGTAACTAACTCTGTTCTCGCAGTCGCTGTAACTCCCAAAAGCTGCACCCCACCCCGTTCTCACCGACTGCCTTTCAGGTCAACAGAAAACCGCCAGGTGCCGAAACAAACAAACAGACACTATACGGGTTACTTGAACCTACAACGAAGAAATCCTGCACGAATATCTGAAATAGGCGTTTTCTTGATGTAATCCAATTGTCATTTAAGTATTTGTAGTTGATGAACCCTGGTTACGTTTCTCAGGACCTCGATTTCAATTTTTTCAAAAACATTTGAGAAGCGAGGGTTTGCGCCAAAAGAACCGCATTCCTCGTCGAACCCCCCTCATGGCTAATGCTGATTTTGCCAAATATGTAGTGCTATTTTTATGGTTGCTGAATTGTAATTGATTAATGTTGGAGGGTGGTCCCACGTTTCGTTACCTCCCTTAAAATCGGCACCACTCATCCTTATTCGTTCACCTGCTGCTGCTACCACTTCCCTTACTGATGCTAAGTCTCAGCCACGTCACTGCGGGCCGTCGCTTGGCTATCGCGTTGCGTTACCTCCGTACCCGTGGCGATATGCGCTGGGCAAGATGCGTCAACTTGGTGAAAATCTTCTGGAACCACCGCTTGTCCAAACCCTGACACAACAGAAGGTCCAACAGGTTGCTTATCCAAACGTCGCGTTAGAGATACCTCATCAGAATTGGGCGGACAGTCTCAATGTTACGCTCACCGTTGTTTGCTGATTTCTTTGTTCTGTACCGCACCGATTAACTTACAATCTGTGACTTTGTGTGTGCCAATACGATCAGCCAGTGGCAGACTGACCTCTTCAATACACTTGCACAATCACAAACTTGGCTTCTCGTTTCATGAATAGTAACTGCTCACTACAGCCGGCTCGAAGCCTTCTCCCTATTACTTGCGTGGGAGTTTTAAGTTCAGATGCGACTTCTAGGTCTACTAGAAGTCTCTAATTCCGAGTAATAGAGTCATTCAGAGTGGGACCATTTTGTGAAGCGGAAATCGATGCCCTTTTATCTGAAACGGACAAAGTCCACGGTGAGCTCTTGTAGGGCGGGTAGATTCGAAAGATTGCGACCAATTTTCACAGATGAAACATCGCATATTGGCGGTAGACTCTGACCGCGGAATGGAGACATTGTGAACTTGATGAATATTTCTTACCACGGTGCAGTTACAAGCCTTTTGATACGTCCATTCCACGAATCGGAGGAACACATACGTGTCTCACACGTAGTTGCTAGCATCAGAAGGCAATTTTGGATTCTGATGGATATAGTTGTCTTTAAACGAGCGTTTGGCAAGTGCTTTCATCGTAAATGGGATTATGCTATGCAGCGCACACAAACAATGGCGCCGGTTCCATCGATGTGAGCGTCGACAGGCAGTTACCCATACAGGTACTGCGGGGCGGATTATTTCGGTGAGTATAGGAAGAAAGAAGATTAAACGCTATGGCTACATATCAAGCTGCTTGTAGATTCGTACCGTTCACATAGAATTAGCCCATTGTTTATCTACGGAAACCTTTCTCGTGGCCTTGATGCGACTTTTGGGGAGGCGAAGCACGCCGGAGGTTATTTACAGTGACAACTGTTCCAACTTTGTTGGAGCCAATCTGGAGCTCAAACGAATGTCACGACATTTAGACCAACGTGCATTGACAGATATGCCATTTGCTCCAGATGCGAGTCACTGCGGTGCGACTTGCTGTAGGTCACACAAGTAATGAGTGAAAAGCCACCCAATACCCACATGGTGAGAGATGAACGAATTGCCAACGACAGGTCCCTCCTGGCTGTTTGAAGTGATCCAGATAATCTCCAGATGCTTTGTTCCAATGATTTCCTTCTTTTTGTACGCGAATAATCTCCCAATCACGCATGAGGTTTGTATGAATGTTGAACCAAGGGTGGGGGACAAGCGTAGCATTCATCTTGTGTTTCGGGGACGAGGGCTATGTGACTATCTACCTCAGCTGCGGATCAGACTCAAGTGGTTGAAGTCTTCCGGCTATCTTAAGGTAGGCGATGCAGTTGTTCTTCATGTGAAGGCTCCCTGGGGAGTTTGGCCCTGTGGTGTAATCACCGAGGTACTTCCCAGTGATGACGGACGCGTACGTCAGCTATCGGTAGGAACCTTGGGTGGCACTGTAAGACGGGATGTCACAACATTCTGCTTCTTAGAAGTGTCCGTAGTGCGACACCAGATTGCAACGGGTAAAACAGAAGGTGCGGATCCCTCTACTGAGCCAGTGAATTGTTACTGTTCTTACCGCCACCTCCAATTTGGAAATCCAGCCGGCTTTCGAGACCCAGTGGTGAGTTGTCAAGGCCCACCGCGCTATTTTGGAGGCTGCTGAACTGCGGTTAGTGTTGAAGGTTGGCTCCATTTTTTACTATCTCCCTTAAAAAACAGCACTACACATCCTTATTACTACACCTGCTGCTATCACTTTTCTTATTGCTATTAAGTCTGAGCCCTTTATATTTCAGGAGGCTCAAATTAGACATTTTCGTCCACACTTTTTCCTGAATAATTTGTGGATCCTGTGGTTTCTCGATGCGCATGAAGTCGCTTTGCCCCGGCCCAACCAATGACCGTTTGCTTGAGTGAGTTCGGTTCCGTTTTATCGTCCGCCACTACTGAACGGTGCATAGTTGTCGACTTTGTTGCATTGGCGCATTCTTCGTTCATTTTCTAAGACGATCGCGCATTCGACGTAAGGAATCTAATTTTGTTGTACACTGAATTAATTTGTACAGTGTTTTATCCGATTTTTTACTATCTTTCTCTCATAAGATATTTCGAAACTAAATTATCTTTTGCGCCGTAGGACATTGGGAAATGCATTTTTCCGATCAGCCGATCACACTCTATTTAGTGTGAAAGTGAATCGTTATCGAACGATTTATTACGTAACGCCTCCGAAAATGATAACTACCCAGAAAACTGCCCCGTATTGATAGTTCAGTACGATGATATCCTCTGCAATTGGTGGTTTATCCAAACCTCGACTCCAGTGAAAGTATAACAACTATGCCCATAGGGAAGTGTATCGTACTGTAGCGAGAAGGTGTCCAATAAAGCACAATCTTTATTGTCCAAATCGCCAGTCACATGCAACGCGCGCTCTCTCGTTTATGAGTCGTAATTCCAACCCGCAGCACCCCCCGGTTTCCGTTCACACGTCGTGTGCACTTCTAACCGGTTTACGCGTGTGACCGGTGCCTTCTATCGG
>QNGE01000244.1:204321-239716 GCA_008508345.1 Paragonimus westermani
ACCGTATTCCAACATCGTGCCGAGATGTTCCTCTAAATGTTGGAAAAACCACGCCTCCGATCTGGCCGTTTGTCGTATTTCGCCTGCCCTGCCTCGCCCGTTGGTCCGATCCAGTCGAGCGATGACTCATCCGGTCGCGCACGTTGTCCTTGATCCGATCGCGGCAGGTTCTCGAACGTACCTCCCCCGCGTTGAGGTATTCGGCCGAGCGTTTGAAAGCTCGCATCTCCGACCTGACAATCCACTACAATGCGAAGAAACTGCAAACACTTCTAAAAATTGGTTTTTCAGCAAGTCTACTGTTTACTCAATCAAATCCGCGCGAAGTAACAAATTCAACTTGAGGCTTCCAATGGCTCGCAGTCCAAACGGTTTTTTGAGACCAGTTCTATGTCTTGGCAACTCGCCGCATCATACGCTCAGCACTTCTCTGGAAATCGGTCCATGGTTTGTTTGCCAGATATAATATGGTCAATAGATTAGATATAGCCAACAAAATGAACTACGTATACTTAAGAAAAAACACCTGGCCTTCATTGATATCCAGTTGCTGCTAAAGAAAGTTCTACGGCGCGGAACGACTCGATATATACTGGATATTTCTGCTAAACTCAGCGGAAACACTGGTTTGCCCGTTTTTTAACTAGAATGCTTTTTACATCTGTACACTTCGATTAATCGTCGTTTGTTTTTGTTTTATGACAGCCTACAGGCAAATAGACGGCATACCTATGCAAAGCATCCTATAACCCATTCTAACCGATATTTTGTTTCCAATTCTAGAGCTTCAATCTGCCTGCCTCAGCCAATTTCCTACACTTGTTATTGACGCAATGTCAGCCGGACACTTCCAAGAAAATCGAAGTCGTCCACAGAACCACCAAGTCGCGCCTCCTTCGATACGATGAGACAGTGACGATTAGAAAATATGCTTATCCTGCGTATTTCCGAAGAACCGTTTGTTGCCCTCTGATCATCCTGGGAACTCTAGGTTTTCTATTGTATTTTCACTGCACCACGACTGGGTTTTGATTTGATAAATTCAACAACTTGCAAATATTCGGCGAAATCTCTCTTGGCACGAATCGTGTGAGAGCGTTCTAAACTTCGGTTATCAGAAGGCAGAAGAGATATTTTCCTTACAGTGAAGTTCTGGCAGCATGGTCAATTGTTCTAGCCGCAGCAGCCCCGAGTCTACTACGTCCTCCGATACCACAAAACCCCACATTTGTGGACTGCATGCGTGTCAGTTCTGCCAACGTTCTTCCGGCTCCCTGGTAAAATTAATTAGCAAACCGAATCCTATTAAACTGCTTGTAAAACCTCGGCTCTGAATTCCGCCAGCGACAAATCGTACGTGCCTTTGCAAGAAACTCATGAGCGTGATGAACGGGCAAAAACCAAAACGTCAACCAGGACTGACCTCAGACTCCAGTTGAGAACTGCCGTTTTAGTTCTTTTACTACCCAAAAGCCTGTTTCTTTGATGGAAGGCGAGGACACCGCACTTGTCGATACCTGTCTTGTGGCCTATCCCCCAAGCCGAAGCTTGAGTGCTGAAAAATTGAGGTAGTTTGTGAACCGTCTTCCTTGTCAGCAGGCCAGAAAACCACTAATAAGTCATCTTTAAACTTCTTCCTCCCAAGAAATCAAGACAGAAGTTCAGTAGTGTCGCCTTTAAAATGCTGGAAGACGTCCCTTCAGCTCACCCTGGTGATCGTTTCTATCGTTGTCCTCACACCTTAATACAATTCAGTGTCCTTGGAGTATCGGTAATGAAAGATAAAGCAGCGACAGTTTCCCGGTATGAAAAAGTTGCAGGCATTTACACAAGGTCAGAATTTGAAGAAAGACAAACTACTAGTAGCAATGACGGGAGCAATGGTCAGGTATTCTTTTGAAATCCCGACATGTTATGAGATGTGTGGCTCACGCAGTGCACCACAGGAGGATCTTCAGGACAGCTAGGCATGAAAAACTCGATCCGATCCAAACTTTGTCCATGGTATGCTCTAAAAATGTTGAGCTTTTGTCTACACCTCTCCCTGGCCCCTTCTTTTCCGTGGTCTCCCGAAAACAAATGAAGCAGCTTTTAGCTTCATATACACGAAGAGCCTGAGTCTAGTCAATACCTTACCGCTAATCAGGCGACTGTTTAAAACTAGCATACCACTAATATTTACTCCCACATAATTAACGTTGAATTAAATGTCGCGGGACATTTATTTTGCCGAACCGACTCCGTCCAATGGCGAATGGAACTGTGTAGTTTTTTCTCGATCGGGGTCTTCGGACACTTGCGACCGCAGAAGTTTTGGTCCTGAGATGAGTAGGACGCTCTGTGACTACGATTATTCTTACGTGGCCAAGCCGCACTCTTGGTGACGGTTACCAATCTTTCTCCCTAACGCAACACGTCCGGCGATGACGTTCTTCTCACTGGCCCAGAAAACTCCTTAGGACTGCGGCATTTTTCTTGTCTTTTGGTAGATGACCTTTTGCATGTTCAAGGTAGGATGATCGCCTGTGTTCTACGCGGACCTTGAATACAAACTGCTGACATCCTTATTCATGTTGGTACGAATGGAGGCGTGAGTGCAACGTGTTAGTATCCCGACGCGGCACAGTTCCAGGCAGATTCCCTGCCCGCTTGATCTGGTTGTCACCAATGAAGGTCACTTGAGAAAGTGACCGTCAAACCATGGGTTGAACAACAGCTACTCTTTGCTCGCATTCCGCTCAGTCTGCTGGTTGTTACAACATACGGCGAAGAAAGCCTTTCGGAACACTACTAAGGCGGATAATAATGGCCTGGGAAGTCATCTCGTTTCATCCCTTTTCAAATGTAAGTCTGTAGACCAAATCTTTTGCGCGTTTCAAACAGCAATTCGAAAGGCACACGGTTTTTCCCGTGCAAATTATTTCGTCCCCTTGATGGTCGCTCCCATGAGTTTGCGAAACAACCTCACAGACAAATCACGGGGTTTAGACGCTTTGCACACTGGTCGAAACGGACACAAACGGGAATTCCTTAAAATGATAAGCTAACAAGTTAAGGGCCTACTGGAAACTCGTGCAAACAAAACTCCATAGTTGAGCAGACTGACTGAAAACAATCGGTCTTCTGCTTCTTCCGTGTGACTGACTGCTGAGAAGTCTTCCTCACCCTCAAAGTGTCGCCCAGGCATTTGAAGGGCATAACTTGTTCGTCTGCAATGCCTCCCCACCAAAAGTGCATCCGAAAATATCTGTAAAAACTTTTGCCAGTCACCCTTTACAGCTGACTTTTCTGCTCTGACCGTTCATGATTCACTATGCAAGGTAAATTTACACAGGACAAGTGCTGACGGGATTCATCTAGGAAGTTTCCACGAAGTAGTTGCTGGGTTAGCAGAACCTTTCCGTAATCTCTTTAAACAGGCATCCTGGAAGGATGTTCTCTCTAATTGATTGAAATTGGTCAGGTCAGGTCTATATTCAGGACTGACAATCCCCGTCTCCCTGCTGGTCATCAGACAATAAGCCGTTCTATCACCCTGCGCGAGATAACGAAGTATTAATTAAAACACATCACTTACGAAAACTTTTGTAATTGTTTTTCACTCCAACCGGGCATGTTTCCCCCCCCTCTTTCCCGGCGTCTCAAACATACTTATCTTCATAGTTGGCTTGGTGGGAGCTACAGACAGTGGTGTCGCCTTGGACGGTAGCTTCTTCAATCTTGCAAGGTCTCTCAACAGTATCCCATATGACACCACCAGACAGACTAGAAAGTTATGACATCCAAGGGTGGCCTCTTTCAGAACTGCCTCTGATGAGTGGTAGAAATTTTGTGGTTGAAATCGGATCAGGTCATTTGGCTTCCACTGTGATTTCCCCATGAGTTCCTCAGGAGCTATTACTCCGGTTCTTCATTGTTATTCACGTGTTAGCGATCTGATGGGCAGTGTTTTTAGCAGCACTCTCCCCTAGGTTTATGACCCAATGTTCTGAAATGTTGGTGATCCAAGCACACTGCAACCTGACTACGATGCAGTTAAACGCTGGATAGACGGTCGGAGTCTGTTTCCAAGTAACACGTATGCCAATTGGTGGGTACCCTGACAAAGCCATCGTAATGTGTAGTGCGCTGAGCATGGTAGACACCGAAAAAATGGGCTTTCTAACCTATCTATTCACGGGGTGTTTGTTGAAACCTTAAATACCACTCTTGGGATGACCGAACAGACTCCCCACGATGGGACAAGTGATATGTTCGGGCGATTTACGGTTAACAGAGTTTACTAATCAAGTTTTACTTACGCGTTCAGTCTATGACACACTAACTGTTGGGAACGTTCAGCATGCGTCTAGTAAGCTGATCACAGGCTCCAAAAGTACCGTGCGTGGGTTGTGGCTGGCAGTTTTTCATTTGTGTGCATTTGGAACTAAATGGTTAGACGAGTATCTGACCTTTACGCACATCTCTAGTCTACGTTTTATGGAACAGTCCTCCAACATGATAGCTGGTAGTAGTCGGTAGGGCCGTGAGTGGAAGCTTCACAAGATCTGTTTCCAGAACTTTAGCAGAAGTCTGTTTCTTTATGGGTTCATTTACCATTGAAACTACTTTCTTTAAGAGGTCATTTGGTGGGCTTTCGGAGAACATCTAGAAGCTTAAGTAGGTCCTCGCTTACCTCAAACAAAGATTCGTGGTTTTTTGTCGCCTGATTCTTCCCGTAATTACAAAGTGCGGCTCATGCTTCATTTTTACTTACTATCTCTCAGTTCAGCAAACACCGCTTGAGACCTGACCAGACAAACCTAATTGACCGCAGCGCCCTAGACATCTGGCCACAAACAACTGTATTAATAGCTGAAATCACCCAGGTTCTATGCTCGTTCCGTGCGTTCGCGTTTTAGTGACCTTAGACATACGATATGAACATACCCGCCGCAGTTCTGTGAGCTAGGACCTCAAGTTTTGGGTATTCGTGTGTGAAACCATTGCTATGGATGAAATGACAGAGATACGGAATGGTTGGTCTTGGAGTCCGCTACAGACATTACACAATTACGTGAGTACCTCACTGTACAGCCTGGCTACCGAGTATTGCGTGTGCGACTGATACAGGAGCATCTTACAGAGAAAGAATGTGTTATTTCTATTGGATTCTTCCACGTCGGCAGCTCTGTTGGAGCGGACACAAAGGATTTCTCTCGATACCCCCAGATGGGCCGCCACTATTTTAGCTGGTTCAGTTTCAAATAGACTTAAGGGAGACTATGTTTCTGAAGTAGACTCATTCTGCTGTGAAAGCATCGGCGTAGGTGGATCTCAGCCAATAAGATTTTCCAATGAAATCCACTTTTTCAATATCCGTCCATTTTGCTTCGGACAGCCAAGTCAGCCGCGGAACCTCGTGTCAAGGAAATGAATTGCGTGAGCAGGGCGTGTTGGCCGATGTAGGACAGTGGTTGTAAATTCAAGCATTTTTGTACTTAGAGTTACTAACATTCATCAAGATACATCGGTAATAGAGCCGCCGACGTGGTTTTCGTTAGTGATCTTTCACAACTGGCGTAGTCTTGTACTGTGGGTGACGATGCTCATCGGTGTAAAATGAGAAGACGACGAGTGGCCTCCCATGACAGACCTCAGGAGTTCCTGGCGATTGCAAATACTCCTAGAGTTTAGCAAGTCTGCAAGGGATGTCAACAATTTTGTTCTGCTTGACATTGAACCATATGTAAATTCTACTGGGAGAGAATGCTCTGTGAAGTGACTACTACCGGTCGTTGCTAACCTATTGATCTTCACGGACCTCAAGTTTTCAGTTTCCACAAATCAAGCGAGACAGCTGTGCCTGCCGTTGCTGACTGTATGCGAACATGGCTGTGTCGGCTTTTCAAATGAAGAAGTTAGTGACCGCCCCCACTGATTTTGGATTGGCGCGGTTTCCTGGTGGCAGAAGGTTCAATCAATTAGTGTTCGCGCACAAGCTACTACGGACGGACTTACAATCAAACTGGTACCACCCATTCACGGACGGTGACCAGCTACTCTTGAGTGCGTATGTATTTAAAACAACCGAGTTGATAGACGTAGGGTTGTACAGCAACACAGCAATAAACTGGCCGATCAGAAATTCCTGTAGCTTACTAGCAATCGTAAACACTGTTGTTCTCCAAATATATTGGAGCAGTTCAGTATCGATCAGACTTTTGTTCCGATTTTCAATCTATTCGGCAGCCGATTCAGTCATTCGTTTCAGATGGCTTTTCCAAATTTTCACAAAGATGCCTTGGACTCAGCGGGAACTCCCGTGCGCAGCCTTTGGTGTCGTATAACGTAGCTATTAATAGCCTTGTACGTGGTTGTACAAACTTTGTCTTTGGCAGCTGGCTGTCCTTTCACATTTGTTGGAATGGGCGTCGTTGTCGGTGAACGTATGACCAAATCATGAAGTGCACTTGAAACAGTTGTAGTTAACGAAATTTGAACCGCCCCTACACCAGAGTCTGTCGCGTTATTCTTTGAGCTCTCAATCATTCTATCAGCAACCCTGTCCGTTAGTATCATCCTCTTTTGGTTTTTATAGGAATACCTGAGGATCTGGCCTAGCACCTCCAGTGGTAAGATGAAAACAAAAAAAGTGTATTCTGCTGTAATACTTGGTATAACTTAGGAAATATAACCCCATAACACCCGCACTAGGCTACTGTGCAGTAGACCATGAGAATGGCCTTTGAGATTTACTGGCCTAGTGCGGCTATGGCATATGTTGATCGTGAATTTCGTGAAGGGTGACGTATAGAATAGGCGATAACAGCGTGGCTTCAAACCAGATCAACGAACTGGATATTACTGCTGCAGTGCATCGAGAGACGGACATTTGACATTGCATTCCCTTTTAAATAATCGAGGTGCACGTCACCTGCAATTCAGAAGCTTTTGAGTCTGCAGCTTCGAAGAAGTATGGCGGCGCAGTTAAAATGGTTTACGCTGTTCAGTGAATGCGGCAGCATCAGTGGAATCCGAACATGGCAAGCAAAGCAGTTGTCCTCCGAAAGCTTACAGTTCGACAGAAAATGGAATTGGTACAGTCAAAGCAGCCTGTAGATTCGATCAAATGCCTTGTAAAAGCACGCAGTCGGTAAAATGTGTTACAGGCTCAATGATATAAAAACGGTTTAAAACGAACCCGGTAAAATTGCACGTAATAGGTAACAGTCAACTGCTGGTAGTGGTGCAGCAGACGCATTTGAATCACGGTTTCAAAGCATATATGCTCTGGATAATATAGTGCCAGAGGCCTATTACAGCTACAAAATAGCCTCCCCAACAGATAGGGAAAATATACTCCCATAAATTTGGGCTAGCGACAGCTGTGCTAAAAATAACAGTCAGCATTGTCAGGCGACATTCAACCGGCTGTCTTCGGACTGCTGTTCAGGATTTGAGTCGTCTTTTTGCATGTCTATATTTTCTTCCGTTCAAACTGTCTGGATATCATCTTAAGGCGTCGCAACTTGGTCAGCTGAATTTCAGCGACGAGCAGAGTCGCATAGCTAACGGATGCATGGGAGGGCGGAAACCAGGGCTTCGTTGGCTTATGCAGTGGGAGAAAGTGGACATGGTCCTGCGAGGTACAGTGAGTAAACCAAGTTGGTTCGACCGGACCAATTTAACTCGGATATCTCAAATAAGCATCGAGGCTCATTGAACTGGGTAATACAAAGTCTCACAATACCTGCAGATATAGTCCTTCGGGACTGGAGGGAAGCCACTATAAGTCACTTTTTTGTATGATCATCGACCAGCTGTTGAAAAGTGCCGATTAATGAGCTCGTTGAGCGTATCGGCAAAGCCTTGTGGCGTGTACTACAGGAAAAAAATTTGAAAGGTCCTCTGTGAAGTGGATAATTTATGTGCCCTTCAGCTCATTTGGAAGGCGTTGACATTATCCTACCAACTTGCCGACGTTTGTAAAAGCTATCACAGAGAAGCTGGGTACAAGAAAGCCTACCGAGGTGTGCTGCTTAGACATCTGGAATGTCTTCAATTTTCTTGGCTATAGGCTGTTGGGTGAGATGCTGAGGGAACACGAATGTCTTCTACAGGCTGCAGGTGGACTCAGACACTTCTAGCCAGAACTTCCCTTAGTATGGCAACACGGGCGGTGTTGCTTGGCCAAGGTTTTCCACCGGCTTGTGTACCATCACAACTCATCCTTACCCTGGCGCACCCAAATGGCCTGAATAAAAGTCTAACCAGTCCATCCTACACTTACGCACATAGCATAAAACTGGCTGGGTAAAAATCGGGCACGGACGATCTACGAGAGGATGTTTTTGAGGGTGTGCGAATGGAATCTGAAGTAGGAGTCACTGGTGGACTTCTTGAAAAATCATATCTTCTCCCTCGCCGTCCATCTGGCATTTGGTTATGTCAAAGAAGCACAAGGAGAGACAATCCAACTGGAAACAAAACAGCAAATGTGAGGTGCTGGCATGGAAGTCTCCGATAACTTAGACTCTTCAGTTCGGTGCGCAGCAGCTGCGACTAGAACATGACGGGCGCCATTATGGACTAATTTTCGCAACTGCTTACCAATGCCAAACTGGAATTTCACTGTTTTACATTGCCTTAGTTCGCCCTGTTTTAGAGTGCTCTGTGCATTTCCGATCAACGTATCTGAGGAAGGATATTGTTACGCCCGGAAGGACATGGAGTGCTTGAGCCACCAAACCCGTCCGTGGTTGATAAACTTAGTCTTTTTTGAGTGAAGAAATGTGTTGCGGCCGGAATGTGAGAGTCGGACATTGTTAAACAGGCAAATGCATTGTGGCGATGAAAAAAATATTCGGTGGGAACTACAGGCCACAGCATGTTGCTGTGATTGCACGACAGGACGGTGGATTGTACGATGACGGCGTGCAGATATAACCAAAGTGGGTGTTGCTTTCGCTTTTTAGTCCATTTGTGCTGTAAATCACCCGTGGAGATCAGGCATGCCTAAAATGTTGATGTATTCACGTATACTGTAGGCAGAATTTGATATGCCCTGTTACACAACTTGTAAACCTCCGAAGTTGGATTTTTGTTTCCCATTCACTATGACTAAGATTCTTACCTCCTCTCTATCAAGTCCATTTTCCAATAATACTACTGGAATAGAAATCAGTAGGAAAATGCAGTTTGTCCAACCTGCGGATCTAACTAGTTATGGACCGGGCCATTAATATATGTAAGACTGTAATGTGTTTAAGATTCAAAGTCGAAACTGAAGTTAGTAGATGGATGGTACAAAGAGCTGTAGTATTCAGTTAAGTCAAAAGAAAACTCACCGCTGTCGAATTACAAGAACTAGTATTAAAGTACTTGGTGGTTGTGAAGTCCACCACTGGAGTATGTCAAGGTCGAAACGAGTTGAAAACTGCAAGGTGAGACTAGCAAACATGCATTGGCTTGACTCTGAATCGTACAACGGGTCGTGCTGTAGCGTCGCTGGCGTCCTTTTGGTTCCCCCTTGCGTACGTGGTGTACGTGACATACTGAACCTTTAGTTCAAGTTCGTGCGTTGCTCCCCTCCATAGGACCATTGCTGAGACTCCTACTCCCGGAGAACACTGTCCCGCGGTGTTTGTCGTTACCTCCCCGTGTATCTCTGATCAGTGAGGCTCATGGTGTTTGTCAGCTGGATGGAACAACCACCAATGTCAACGCATACTGCATGCTTGTCCCGATACCAGCGGTTCTCGGGGCTGCCCTAGAAGTATACTTCGAAGTCTGGTGTGAATTATCATGCTTTTTATTAGGCGCATGTGATGATGAAAGTTAACGACCAATTTGAAACGTATTTTCAAATTATTCGCGGTGACTGTTATGTCGTTCTTAAACACCCAGCTCAGCGAAATTTCAAATATTTCCTCCAGCGTAAAACTTGTCCATAGAAATATGGAACACTTACAGTGAGCCCATGAGGCAATTATTATGTATTTGTATTCGAAGATACAATACACTTTTCGTCTTTACTTCTGTCGAGAGGCATCTGGATCTGACTGGTTTTCAGGAACGGGGCAAGTAATTAACATTCGTGAAACAGTAGTGGATTGCTCAGAACCACACCTATGTTTGATGGGTCTTGGTGGAACTATGAGGAGCGCAGCGAAAAATTTGAACACGTGTTGACACTTATCCGCGAAATTTGGGGCTGAAAAAGACCCAGGCCAACAATCACCGGGACCACAAGTATCAATACTACGAAAGCTGAGGTGGTATAGCTGGAATGCTGCTGTGCAAATCAGCATTATCATTGGGGTGTCAAACGGCCTGACGGTAGGTCACTGACTGTCAGGTAAGTGACCAGTGGGTTGTCTGAAAATGACAACCTACAATCCACCGCTCTCAGTTGACAACGAGCTGGACGGTACAGCGTTTGTCAATAGTAGGGTGGGGGTATATTACCCATTTCTACACCTCCAATATGGGCCGTAGATGTAAATATTTATCAGGTTGCTCCACGTGTGTTACAACTGAACGGACTTCGAGCAAACAGTAGGTAAAAACTAATAAATCTGGAAAAAGTTTTCGATCAGAGTTTCTATGGTACTACTGTGTAAGCAGTAAGATATGTAAGAACAGTCGACTGCACATATTAATTGTAACAGTCAGTACCATAAATCAAGTTGTTATTTTGTGGCCATATAAATGTGAGCGCAGTGTGAGGAAGAACCACAGCTCCATTTACACCCCCCAAGCCGCGCGCAACCGAATGATTTTGCAAACTGGGAATGCGCACCCCACCATGAAAATCCAAATGAAGACACTTCCACAGTGAACAATCAATTATGATGATCAACATGATGGTATTACCGGAACAAAATGCAAAAATTTCTATCAACAGAGGCGGAAAAATGAGCTATTTAGGTGAAACGGTTTATTCTCATTCCCACACAACTACTACACCGAATAATACCTTTAAATGTGATGTGAAGTATGCACTGCAATATTGTGGGAAACTTTGAAAAATAACTTTTGTTCCCGAATGGTCGTTTTCGACCCGTTTTTTGTATTGAAACTCCATAGCGGCAAACTACACATTTGTCGAACCTTTTCCGGAAAAAACTATTATGCAAAGTATGTTTCCAACCCTTCATGAAACATGAAATTGTGGCTTTCGCAGGGATCGGATATGAAGGTCGTCCCAAACGGAAATTGGTCATTCCGGAGTGGGTCCCAGTTTTTTAAATATTTCCCGAAATATTAAGATCGAAATTCTGTACGGAATACCAACAGTCCATCAGTTGTAAGTAAACAGTGTTAAGAGGAACACTGGAATACATCGAACAAGTACCGGAAGTACTGGTTTGGTGGCGACGAATTTTGCACTATTTTCGCAAAAAGTCAATAATTATTGGCGTTAGCTAGCATTTTTTAGTCTCATGAATGTGTTTATTTCATTTTTCCACATAAAATGTCATTACACGACCGACCGGTGCTTAATATGGTGGCGTTTTGAAGATACAGTCGAAGTGGAAATATACAACTGCAATTTTAGTATTGTATTTCAACAAGAATGCTAACATACTTGACAATGAAACGTGTATGACAACGTTTCCAGTTTCCTTGTCCATACGATATTTTTGCAAATTCTCTTTTTGTGCAAGCTTTTTGGTAGACACTGGTGGACAAAACCTTGCTCCTAGAGAGGGTTGAAAACGACTGTCATATGGTTATTCCCACCATACGTATATTGAAGGGCGCGAATAAGCGCCACTATGTAACACTGTATCATCGAGAAGCTTCACAAGTTGTTGCTGTCCACCCTACCGCATTGTTTTCAACTTGACTGAGGTTGCGCGGCGTTCATAGAAAACAGCATACGGGAACAGATTGACGCAAGTTGCCTACCGATTACTGGAAGGTGTATTTTCAGCCGATCACTACTTGATGTACAGAACGCCAATTATCTGTCGCGGTGAGGATAAATATTCCAGTGAACATGTCAGTCAAGGGAACCGAAGATAAAAAACACGTACACCAAGCGCCTCAAATACAAGTTTCTCATTACTTCGCACATTTTCCCGTTCTACTTGTTGCTCGTGCTGAAATCCATTCGAAAGAAGCAGCAACTAGTGTGGACGTACACCGCATTCTAAGATGTCGTTTGCAGCTCAAGTCGATCGGGTGGAGTAGCTATTAGTGTGACTGCATACCACATACTCATACTTCGTTTTGTCAGTGCCCCACCGATTTCTATTTTGTAAAAAAGTGAATGAATCACATTAAACTCTATGATATGATCGGCGGCATCTATATTTGCACTGTTGTGCACAATTTCAGTAGTCAGGCGTCTAAGCGCATTGTGGATATGAACGGACCTGATGAATGTTGGTCAATATTTTCATCAGTGTTTACTCAACATAAAGACAACCAGGTCTTACCACACATGTGCCTAGGATCGTCTGAACACGAATCTTCAACGTGTCTTGGTGTGCAGGTCACATCGGCTCAGGAGGCCTGCAGGCTCGTCAAAAGATACGAACACTACGTTGTATCTTATCCGTCTTTAGGAACTCTCTTCCGTTCGCGTGATGTTCACACTAACAGCCGCCTCACCAAGTCGAATTAAGCCATGAACGACATTTGAGAATGCAGTGCACGTCCACATTAGTAGCTGCTGATTTCGAATGACTTTTATCATGAGCAACAAGGAGAACGAACACATGCGCAAATTAATGAGAAACTTGGATTTGAAGCGTTTGAGGTGCATTCCGATGTAATCCAATTTTTTCAGTACACAGCTTATTTACAGTTGCTGAGCAGAGGGTACTCCGCCCAGACTTTCGACCTTAACAACAATAATAATGTATATTTTCCAACACACATGTGAGAAGCACGCCAGGTTACGCGCGATCACTGCAGATAATCACAAACGACACAAAACGATTACTTAAACAATAACACAAACGTGAAACCTGCTACCGAAAAGGATGTATTCAGAAAGAAAATGATTCAGGTGTGTGGAACTTTGGCGCATGCAGAAAAAAATAGTTCCCTTGCCTCGCGGAGTCAGTCCAAAGAATGAGGTGTTACATCAATTTACTTTTTAAAGGGGTTATGTGGGTGGTTTTTTAAATTTTTCAGGGTCATCCTGGGGATAAAGTCCAAACGAATCTTCAGAGTGTTTCACCATTACGTGATACAACTAGCATCGGCTTTGGCGAGACAGAACGGAAAATTTCGAAATTCAGCAAACAAATCGGCGGACTCCAGCGCAGGACTTCGTCGATCGTTGGAAAGTGTCAACTGGTTGAAAATCTCGTGAAACGTTCCGCTGTGGCAGTGTTTCGTGCACCCATTTATCGGGGAAATTTTCCTCGCTCAACGGGTATTCAGAGGATTGAGAAAAATAACAGTCTCACAAGTTATATTGGAAAAGGTGAGGTGGTCATATTTACTGTGACGAATAATGTGTATCCGGCTCTTTTGACAAAGACTCCATGCGATAATACTATTCTTGCGCTGACTTCTAAAATATGTAATTCTGCGAACTAGTTGTTATGGTATTTCGCGGTTTGTCCGGGCTTTATTCAGGTAACCAGAATACTGAATCGACGAGTTGGAGGGCTCCATAAAAGTTTCATGTTCCAACTATGGCTAATATAATGTCATTCTGCTGGATTTATTAGTAAGCGCCGAATCTGTATATCTTTCGGCGATCTGGGTAATGCGTGCACGTGAATAAGCACCTATCAACAGAGCAATGTTGAGTTGCGAACGGTTTGGTGAGCATGGAGTAGACCAAATGCTAAACGGTATAATGAACCGTTTCCAGCAAGTTGTTTCCAAGGGGAGTTAGACAGCTTGGACGGTTATCTACGTCATACGCAGTTGATGGCTAAATGTTTCCCGGAGCACACTCAAAAAGGTCATTAGAGAACACACATAGTTTAAAGATAGACATTGTATTTGATATCGTGAGACAGCTGTCCGAACCCATTTTAAAGCTCTGAATGTTCTCACTGGCTCTGACTTTATTCGGATATTTATTTCGAACATAAAAATACTTCACAATAGAGAAGTTTGCGTTCACCTTCTTCCGAGATACCAGGGTTGGCAAAGTGAAGTCCTTAGTTCTCATACTATATGAGAGTGGAGGTGGACAAAAAACACTGTGGTGATGTCGTCCAAAGGTATGAGTTTAAAAAGGAACGTCGGAATTTATTTTAGTCTGCGCAACCCAAGTGGATCATTACCAAGTTTTTGACAGCGTTGTTTACAGGTGAACGAAGAAGAATATCCTGGTAAGCATTTGGTAAATGATCGTCGGAGGTTTTCTAACACAGGCCTATCAGACTTGCGTAGGTGGCAGTAAATGAAGGTGCAATACTCAAGATGAGGCCGGGCGCACTTCTTAAAGCGTCAGCCTCGCAGCCGGTAGACTGAACCTCTTTTATTACAACCTAGCATTCGTTTAGTTTTGCTATCGGAAAACATAGTTAATCGGAGAAGTTGAAGAACTTCGAGTATCGTATTCTTAGATCTCTGACGGAAGTTGCGGCATCAATATAATAATAGTGTAATGAAAGGGGACCATTAGGTTACTTACAACCACCGGTGGCTATGTTCGATTCGTTCGCTGCGAATGTTATCAGCCATGTTTTGCACCACAGTTGCAATGGCACTAGGTCCTGTCGTATATTTTGTAGACAGAAATCGATGTTATTGGGCTGGCAGAATGTGTAGACGATTTTTGACGTCGTCAGCGAAGAGAAAGAGGTTGCTATGTTCAGTAACGTAGCATACGTCATTTATGTACATTAAGAAAGGCAACGGTCCCAGAACGCTTCCTTGAATTACCCCACTAGTTACTGGTTTTGGCGGTGAGCAGTGCTCTCCTATTTTGACTACTTGAGTGTTGCCTTTAGGGTGTGACGAAAGCTATACAAGGAATCTCGTGTGCCAGAGGATGATATTTTGATCAAAAGGCGTATGTAAGGCAAACGATCTGGAGCCCTTTGCATGTCTGAAAATGCGATAATTACCGCATTTTCCGCTTCAACTGACTTCGATATATGTCTTAAGAATTCCACTTAACATGTTGTTCAAGAGCACTCATTAGGAGAGCCGTGCTGTGTAATGTTTATAAGGTTTTGTGACCTTATTATCATTATTCAATATCCTTTCAAACACTCTCAAGCATAATGATGTGCGGTTGATGGGACGGCAGTTACTAACGTCCTGCCTTGACCACTCTTATGACGAGGCATGGATATTGGATTTTTCCACTCGAGAAGAAAGGTGCTGGATAAAAGTGAAAGGTTGAACAAACTAAGTAAGAGGACGGGTGCGATCTCACTCACTTGCTTCATGACCATTGGTGAGACACCACCTGGTCCAGGGTAGATAATGGGCTCAATGGTAGATAGCTGTGAACTGATACTCTGAACATCAATCAGAACGTTACTCAGAAATTTATCCGTGTTCAACGGAGTACTAACGGGTAATAAGGTTCTTTCTGAGTTAAACGAACAAGCAAAATAAGAGTTGATTGCCTCACATATTGCAACAGGGTAACAAACAACCATTTTGTCTTCGAAGGAGATAATTTTTATAGCAGGGTCCCTCATGGAATTTTTCCGTCTCATCAGCTGCACTGGTTTCTTGCATCTCTGCTCGCTACAAATCGAGAGTTTCTCCTCCTTTATATGATGGAGTTGCGACTGACTTCCTATGTGCTAAACATTTCTCTCATTCACATAATCAGGGGGAAATCCTATGTTCTTCTGTACCTATACTCAAGCATTTTAAGTTTGTCAGTCTCTTTTGCAGCAGGAGTTCGTCCTTCCACATATGAGCCGACGCGTTCGAATCTTATCGAGGCCGCAATGTCGATACAGAATGTCACATTTTTATGAGTTCGCTGGCCGCTTTGTTCGGGTCTGGAGTGAGGAAGAAGGTACCGTAATTTGATAATCTTGGTAGGGAGAAGGCAGTGGAACAGTGGAATACGAATGTCGGTTTGATAGTCGTATTAAAGTCAAACAGACATTTGATGACTTTGTGGTCGCTTCCTGGAAATAGTTTTAGAACAGATGTCTCTACAGACGAGATACCTGTGGTTAATATGAGATCCAACATATATCTCATTCTGATGGGCGTTAGGACGTGTTGGTTCCGGCCACTCACTTGAGTGCGTGAAAGGAATTCGGCCTGTTTTGCTGGAGCACAGAATGAGGTCCAGGAGATAGTAGGCATGTTAAAGTCACCACCTGTTAGATTATGTTTACAAGACATGTTTGACATATGATTAATCATCTCTAAAAGACCAGCCATATCATTGCTGGCAGCACTGGGCGGTCCGCAGATGCATCCTTCAGGCGGCTCAAACAAACCAGTAAAGACCATTAACCACAACGAGTCTTCGATTATATGAAAAATGGACTCATCAAGTGTTTCTCTGGAAAACTGCGCTTCTGCGTAAGTAATGCTCCCGACACCTTGTCCTGTGAGACGATCCCTACAAAACATGTGATATCCTACGACGCTCATGGGACTGTCTAGAGTATCAGGGGAGCACCGCGTCTCGTTCACGAAATTGATACAAAGATTGGATAAAAAAGACAAGAGATCTAGAAAGGCGCATCTTACTTGCCAGTGATCTTGCATTCATGAGCAATAAGCTAGGGGAATTCTTGTTGTTGAGCGCATCCCTTGGACCTGCTGAAGAATTTCGTAACAGATAGAGTGGGTTACAAAATATCATATGAGAAGGTATGATCTAAGGAATGTACCCAACTTCCGCTCATATTCCAGTGGGCGTTGCAAAGGTTTGATTTCAAGATGGAAAGTGCTGTAAGAGTGTCATTGAGGTAGGATGACTAGGTGGAACATGGGGATGGGGACCATGTGGCGATGGATGGAATATCGAGGGGTACACTAAAAAGGACTGCTCTGGCTGACACTTGAGTTGGTGACGTAATCAGGTGGCGACATGCTTGCCGGGGTACACATGTCAGGAATTTTGTTCATAGTAGCGCCCACGTTTTGGGTAAATGGGTGAGTTACTGCGGAGCTAGTGAATGATGGATGGAAACCGTGAACACTTGTATAGCTTCAGGTTGGCTAAAAGGCAGTGTACAGTTTCCTATGCGAAGCATTTTTCCATGAAATGTGGTTGTTAGAACCAGACTGATGGCGCTCGTGAAGTAATTTTGATTCACATCTATATTGCAGATTCAGAAAATTATACATTAGTAAGCACCGTACAGGTCTCACTGTTGATTCATAGCCTTTTCCCAGTGTTTAAGATTCGCCGTTTCTATTTACATTTTTTTAGGTAACGGGGGAAATGCCCCTAGTAAGAAGTAGATAACTCTGCTCGTTCGGCTGCGTCGTTATCAGGCAGACTTAAGGTGCTTCTTTCAGTGCAGTGGGTAACTTTGGATGTTTTAGGTCTAGGGCTATTCTAACTGAACGCTTCCGTTGGCCGAGTGGGTTATTAAAGAATGGGAGATATGTTTTTGACTGTAACTGTGAGTTTTGCTGCGGAAACTTGAACTCGCCCGGCGTCACTACAGCTAGATTTGCTTTCCAGTATCCGTCTGGCGGGCAAAGTAATGACATTTCCAGCTGCAACTTGCTGAGTTAAAGCACTCGTGGAGCAGTGGAGATCAACAATGGAACGAATGAGATTATCGTCTGTTACACAAGTTCTTCTTTTCTCGGGAATTATTAGCTCGTAATATTTCCCTTTGGAGTGATGTCTTGTCACCAAACACTTTCATGGAATTAGAATTTGTGCCACGCCTGAGTTAATCTTGTCTTCTGACGAACTCGTTCACTACAATTTCACTTGTGTTGCAGCAACGATGGACAACTTTTCCGCTCTATTCTGTGCCAAGTCTAAAGCAGTAGCACTCGTGTTCTTCTATCTTACTGGTCTTACGTAAGACTCTTTTCATGGACGACAAATGTATTATATCAGGTGCGCTGAACACCACCACTTTGCTCGCACAGCGTACTCGCTTATGCATTTGCGTAGCCACTGTATCAATAAACGCCCCTACGGCTATGAGGTCTTTACAACACCTCGAAAGTTATTTGAAAAGCCAAATGTCCGTTTTTATCTTCGAACAACATTCAAGCGCGATCTGTGCAAGAACTGCAATTATCAAAACCTGTGGAGTAAACCCAACCCATTGACTGAGTAGCATGGGTGACGCAAACAACGTGTTGGTTAATATCCGCGGACGTTGTTCGAAAGTGGCAGGGCTCAGCACCAGCCCCAACCTCTCTCCCGCAGTTACTGGTTAATGAGCTCGACTGTTAGCTTCTGAAAGTCTTGGAACTAAACTGGTGAGATTTAACCTCACCAGTTATCAGATGATACTGCGACATTTTCATTACTCATTTCTCAAAGTGAATTCACTCAGAGCACCGAAAAAATAAACGACGGCTGACTTTATCCTAGGTGCGCAACGGCGGAACCCAGCAATTTTCTTAATTGAAACAACGAACCTTATCAGAGTACGATAAATGAAGATGCCGAAAATGATACGTAACTATACCTCAGCGTGTTATTTCTTTCCCATTCATCAATATTCAACAGTCATGGAAGTTTTGAACTGTCGGTAGTGTGTAAATCAGGTAAATGTTTTCTAGTTTATAAAGTAAGTCACCAACACACCAAAACAGGATCTGTGTTCCCAGTTCGCTAGTCATGTCTGCATTGCTGTGAAAAGTGAGAACAAATAAATTTACCATAACACAGCAAAAGACCAAGTATGGCAGATATATGTTCGAGGGATTTTTAAGCTTGGAATGAAAGGTGAATCCACGCTCTGCGAGAGTAGTGGAAATCCGCAGCTAATAGTGTGGTGGATTGTCAGGCCGGAGGTGCGAGTTTTCGAACGCTCGGCCAAATACCTCAACGTGTGGGAGTTACATTCGAAAACCTGCCGCGATCGGATCGGACAACGTGCGCGACCGGGTGAGTCATCGCTCGACTGGATCGGACCAACGGGCGAGGCAGGGCAGGCGAAATACGACAGACGGCCAGATCGGAGGCGTGGTTTTTCCAACATTTAGAGGAACATCTCGACACGATGTTGGAATACGGTCAAGGCCAACACTGGGTGGATGGCGGACAGCACGAGCAGCCGGACGAGCCATCGCGCAACGAAATCGGACAAACAGACGAGGAATGGCAAGCGGAAAACCCTCCGATAGAAGGCACCGGTCACACACGTAAACCGGTTAGAAGTGCACACGACGTGTGAACGGAAACCGGGGGGTGCTGCGGGTTGGAATTACGACTCATAAACGAGAGAGCGCGCGTTGCATGTGACTAGCGATTTGGACAATAAAGATTGTGCTTTGTTGGACGCCTTCTCGCCGAAATAGGCGTCAAGTATTTCCAGATAAAAGACAACCTTTTGCACGACAGAACTTTTGTGTTAACAACCAAGTATCAACCCCAACCCTCTTCCGCGGATTACCGGAATGATGGTGTACGGTGACTGCCAGGTCTCCTGTATGACCGAGCGAGTTATTTAATTATACATTGCACAGAGAAGCCAAAGGATGTGGATAACTTGCTGGTTCGTGAGAACGACGCTAACTATCTGAATTCTTTGCCAGGCTAACTGAATCTGAGCTTAGACGAATGCGAAGAATGGTGGCATGTTCTTTCGACGAGTGTTGAGCGGCGCACATATAATATAACATAAAACCATGACAAAGTCAAATCTTTGGAGGCGTGTTATTTTGAATATGGGCAATAGGTTCGAGCGCGAGAAACAAATCTGGGTTTTTATTTACTCATGGAGTATACTATAACGACTGACCGTGGCAGAAGGTTGGTGCACGGATGAAATTTGGGCGGAAGTAAACCGACGAAATATGAAAGAATTCGTCTGATGTGTTACTAATTAACCGAACTACAGGCAAATCGGTTTATTGATAACAATTTCACGGTGGCCCGTAGGAAGTCCGTGTTCATAAGGATGGGGAAGAGAGCACTTCGTGTGCGGCACCAAGTGTATGAGCATGAGTGAGAAGTAATGACCGGGTCAGCGAAGTGGTGGGTAAAGCACTTTACATACGGGCTGTGAGAAAAACAACGGCTCGTACACCGACGAAAATCTTTATAAAGCTTACGTTGAACAGACCGTCCTGCCGACGGATCTGCCAGCGACATCGCATAGTTGCCAAAATTTGTGTTAGCTTACTCCAATGTGTTTCAAATGCCCATATTTTTTGCCAAACCCTAATGTGTATAATTCCTTCACTTTTGCAACTGCAACAAAAGTACTCAAATCTACACGGTTCTTCGTAAGTATCGAGGCTATCGTAGAATCCACTAGCTTGTGTTCGGTTTTTGTCACGTTGGGTAAACCGCTGCTTTCTTCTTTGATTTATCAACGGAACTTGTATTTTAACTTTGCGTATTACTTTCTTAACGTTTGTCTAGCTTTAAGGGGTTTGACTTTTTACGGCATATTGTTACTCCCGAAGCCGACTGCCACTGTCAGAGTATGTAGCTCTTTGCCTCGCAGCTTTTGTCACTTGTCTAGCAACACCCCAAGATCATCAGTCAAACCACCTTTTAACTTCGGTGGCCGTTGGTTTTTCACATGCTGTTCGAAAGCGGTTCGATCGTAACGTAAGCTGATCTTTTTTATCCGGTCGATCAAAAAGAAGTGTATACGTACACACATGCGGCTTGTAGTGTATGGTCAACGATGCCTCTTTAAACCGCGGTTCGCGAGAATTTCGACAGCTCGCCGATTCAGAAATACCTAAAATTAAAATTTCATTGAAGATGTGGCTATCGTTTGTCACACGCTAACAAGGGATGCATCGTTCCGATCGTTTCATTTTTCAAAATGGTCAGTTGACCAGCACGGTGCGAGACATGGCAAATTACACTGTTTTTGAGTTACGCCCAATTTAAACTCAGAGATCAAGCCCCACTGGCATTCAAAAGTCTTCGGTGGATGATCTTCAATGTTTTATTTATTACAAGTCATGGTTGGCATCGTTATTCTGAAGCCTCATAATGGAATAAAGAAACTCAGAAACCTACTGAGCAGTTCAGCACAACTCCAGAATATCGCGCAATTTGCCGCAACTTTGGCGTAATTTCGGATGAGCCAACCACAACAAGATGCGGAGGCACTCAACACAACCCATCCGACGAGCGTAACGTAGTGAAAAACAGTTATCCTGTAGTACGCTACATTTGTGAACTCCGCCATAAACAGTTCCGTTTCCCTTCACAATCCACACGCAGCTTACAGGTCTTCCTGGTTTGAACCCAATCCATTCATTTGACGAAACACTGTTTGATTCGTAGCCTGTTTTCCACCACGTTTGTGTGAGTGGTCACAGTCCAAGTCGGGCTGCTAGTTTCGGCAGTGGTTACAACAGTAAGGGCTTGAATTCAGGTCCATAGTTACACTTGTTGTTTAAATCACAAACAGCAATCACCAACCTACTTCGTCCTTCGTTGGACTCCTCGGGTGGAGTTGATGCAATTGGGAAGTTAATCCAGCAAACCCTGTTTTGCCAGCCAAAACTTTTATCCACTCCTCCGCCAGTTTTGTGAACTTCACTTATGACGGAGGGGGCTGTCTTTGTTGAACGTACCCAGTCCTATATAATTCAATGCATCGAACCAGATGTAAAAATGGTGTGGTACTCAGCGCAAAGCAGTTGTATGCATTGGCCGCAGGGTTCATCAATTTAAAATCGGAAATTCCACTTATAACTTTTGAAGCTACTTCTGTCACGCGACTTCCTTTGCTACGTCCGGAACTGCCTCAACACCTAGGGTGAGTTACACCGCTGTACGTTTAATCCTGATCCGACAGACCTATTGCGCGCCCAGTCAGCATTTGCTTTCAGCGGCGCTACTGAAATAGGATTACGTGTCTATATCCTTAACCCCAGTCCTCTTTTTGATCCTCCCTTTACATTTATTCCAAGTGACTTACACTTCGAGTCCAATACGGGATTCCAAAAGTTGCTTTACACTCCATTGGTTATGGAAATCCAGGGCACGGTTATTTTCAGATCAAACTCAAGCTTCGAGCTTGTGTGGCGCAATTTCATCCCGTTGACTTGTCCGGAACTGAGGTAGCATTGTTAGCGCAAAGAGGTTCAAGGTGTCACCAGTGAAACAGTAACTGAAACTTTAAACAAGAGTGCCCTCCAAACTGTAAAATCTTGGCCAGAGCGCATGTTCGCAAACTATTTGAGCCACCTTTAGAATACAGCTCAAGTGTCACCTACTTTATTCCAGCTCTCACAAGTGGGTAGCATCCGGGTACCAGCTAAACCCGATTCTTCACAAATTGGCGGGGATGACGTCGAGGGGTAAATTAACGGCAGGAACCTCTCGGTTACAGTTGAATCTGCAGTCTAATTGAACACGGAATTCCAGAGCCATGGAATACCGGCACGCCACTTACCAACAAGCCTGATGTCAGTCAGTGGAAACACGATTTGCGGGGACCCAAACATGGACACGTAAGGATATGCGGCTTGGTCTATTAGGTACCTACGAAGGTTTGCTGGTCTCAGGTTTATTCTCAAAAAGTTGCTTTTGAAAATCGAGACGTTTTGGCAAATGGGAAGAAGTGGTACCGCGATAAAAGCAGCATTGCTTCTGAGTTATATCTCCACCGCGGCTGGCCTGGATTGAAGCGCGCAATCGCGCACAGAGGGATACTTTCCAGGCTGTTTCATATGGTACAGATTACACAGTTGAACAGCTTGAGGCCTTGCATATCATAGAAGGACAGGTGGCCTCAGGACAGCAGACTGTCATGGACTTACCTCAAGCCGAAGCTCATACACCCGTCCTGTCCCTCTCGGTAGAGTCAGTATACCTCCAGCCACCAGCTACGTTTGGGCCGGCTCAGATCCGGATACCTCTGAGAAGCACGCTGAATTGACGAGTGTCGAAGGATAGCGAACTGCATGTGCATCCCGTTTCTGGGCCTGTCCATAACCGCGCTGTCCCCGCGGAATGAAATTCAATAGCTGAGTCAATTATCACACTCCAGGACGGTTAAAAGACTAGGCTTGTTGGAAGCTGGCTTATTAAAGATAAATCTGACCACAGGTTGGAGGTCTGTGGGTACGATATGCCGCAAACGAATCGTATATCAGGTGGTGGCGTTGACGCTAATTCTTTCAAAAGCAGAGATCTGCGCGCTTTGCTGACCTAGGGTGCCACTTTACTGATGAATCCTTGAGACTGGTAACACGTACCGAGAATTACTTCCGCGTTACAGTTGGGATCACCTACAGAGTACCTGCTTCGAATATTGATAAGAGGAAAAAAGTGTGCACTGCGATCCGACAAACGAAAGATATCGAAGATCGAGTCCCCAGAGTTGGTGGTTAACTTTAAAGAACATCGCCGTAGTCACTGGCCGGTCTTCCGGCTCTGGTTCCATAGATTTCTGTATTCTTCCTTTAGAGTTGGCTTCATTAGTAACGTAATACGGGTTACGCTAAGTAGGGCATTTGGAAGATTGTTCTTTGTGTGTTTCGACTATATTTTTGCCACAATAGTCAAACCGCCGACCGAAGTGAATTTTAGGTATGCACACTGTACTTGTGGAGAGTATTGTACGATCACCCACGAAGAGGCCGAGCGGCACCTAACGATAAACCGACGGTCCCAAATCATCAAGGCAAGATGGGGTCACAATTTCACAGTACTATTGAAGGAATTATCAAAGTTAATAGGCAGGCAACCCCAATAGTTTCGACCGATAGATCTTCTTCGAGAGGCGAATTACAATTTGATACCGAACCTGCAGAAGAGGAGCCATCGCCACATAATATGGGACCCTTACCCAACAGAGCCACCCTGGACAATCAGCAGGTTCAAAGGCAACGAAAGTGAACCGAGTCCTAATAAAGGTAGAACACACCACTCAACCAAAGTACGATAACTGGCAACTAGCTGTTCGTTCACCTGTCAACTTGACGCAATAAACAATCATGTCTGGGTCAAGGTCCGGCTGACGGTCAGAAACGTGGGAAGTAGAATATAAAAGGGTAGGGGTGGGTTGGAGTTTCACGTGATTGAACATCAAAGATCAATAGTTATGTAACACAGCTCGAGACTTCCAAATAACGGGCTATTAAGAAGGCGGACTGTCTGATAATTCTTTCGCATGAAAAGCGAACAGTCTCATGCATCTATTCCCAGCAGACTATGGACCACTAAATGGCGGTCCAAGTTGTTCTATTCAGCTCAGCTCATCCTGAGGAAAGTTGAGTCTGGAGTCAAGAACTATTCAGCCCCCTGAAACGGTGAACTTCTGCGGGCTGTCGGTGCCGCGACGATGATGGAAATCTCCTCAATTCCATCCTTGGCCATTTTGGGCTGCGAACTAAGAAGCTAGGAAGCTCAAGCTATCGTTGTCATCAGGACACAGTGTAACCACAACTACTACAGATACACACAGGCTTGTACTTGCGTCGAATGCTCGAGAAAAAGGAGCAACGTGCGTGGCTAGCATGGGATTGGTTTCCGGGCCTGCGCTTTGTACCTCAAGATTAACCTTCGGTAATCTCAGAAGCCCAGTGAGTACTCAAGCCACGCTTAGTCTACTCGCAACGTCTGTCAAATGGCTGGATTTAGAATAATAGCGTTTATGATTCAGCAAGTGCCTACGAAGTCCGGGCCCACATAGCAACCGATTCGGATGCAAAAGAAAGATGATCGCGAGGTGAGTAATTCTATTAAGGAGGTGTTAATGAACGAGAACAGTGTTATAGACTGGATATAAATGTATAACGACAAACCCCAATATTGACTCCACCAATTATACAAGCCTCTGGATTAACGGTTCGCGTGGATACGACGAAATGCCGATCAAGAATACAATGAAACCAGGGTACACATAGACAAAAGAGTAGCAGTGCGAAGTACGGAAAATAGGCTACGCGTGCACAAGTTTCCGCTGGTAAACGACATCAGGATCTAATGATACATCAAGGTTGACGTTCGTGGAAGGACCGAGTTGTCCTTGCGTACTTGTAACGATTGTATGTCTTCGTTAGAAAAGTTAGCATTCGCTACCAAGGAGATTTCGAATGTAAGAAGAAAAAGGATTAACGAGAAGAAAAGAGATCGTCAGCACTCATTAAAATCCCCTTTGAAGTTGCTCGCATTTTTACAGAATATCGCACTATGTAGAGGGGGTTTCCCGTTGTTCGTCGTCAGACACAAAATGTAGTTTGCCATAACTGAGGTTACAGTCTGCGTCTTCTTTACCCAGAAGCAGTGATATCTTGGAAGGGTGTGTGTACAGTTTGAACTAGGACTCTGCAGCGCCTCCGACTATTCCCTGAAGAACTCTGAGGGTATCTGAAAGTTTTCCTTGAAACCCCCTCTTGCAAAAGAAAAAAGAAAGAGCTTTCTTACTATATTGTTAACCGAGCTAACCCACTTTCATCCGGCAGCTTTGTAAACATCCGCGTACCTTTTCCACCTCTGAACGTCGTTTTGCGTATTCGAGCTCCAGACCCACAAACAGTGTTCTAGGTATGGTGCCGTGTATGCTCTATGTTGCAACAAAAGTACCATTGTTTGCTCGAAGCAAAAGATTTTGCTACATGAACATCACCGTGTTTCATTTCTCACCGCCTACAGACAGTTTGGAAAGTTGGAAACCCGCTGCTATAAGTGCTCCTGAATTCCTGTCCATATGTACTCTCCCTTGCTCCAACTCCTCTCTAACCCTGTCAATTGACTTGGTTAACCCCAGATGATTTTCAGCAGGCAGCCTCCTGAAACGGGTTTGGACTGAAGAGCATCACCACTCACCCGACCGCCTTTTAAAAGTACCTCTCTTGTTGCATCCAAGACCTCCCGCAACCTTCGTATATTTAGCAAATATGTGGTAGGGATGCTTCAGATTCTTGGTGAGACCGCTGGTGAACATTGAAAGCAGTAGTGATATTAGCGATTCATGAATTACTGTATGAACAATCTATCCCTTCCTCGAACTTTCCTTTCCTTTTTGACGAGAAATATCTGGTTCCTCAGAAAGTTCTGTTGCCACCCTACTGGTCTTAAAGAAAGGCCGGGGGTCTCAAGTTCAATGGATAACGACCTATGGTTTACTGTTTCTTACGGCTTATTGAAATACAATTGTTGCGTCCTTCATTTACCCCCTTCGCTTAACTTTTTGTGATCTCGATGAGTATTCAAACTGGGTTGATGAGACTTGACTTACGCTGCATGATTCCATGTTAGTCTACCGTGAGAAGGCCATGCTCGTTGAGGTGTCCCACAACCTTTTCCCTAATAATTTCCAACAATTCCAAGATGGTTGACGTCTGGCACACTACTGGTTACTTTCCCACGGCATGCTTCTCTTTTCTCTTGTGGAAGGGTACAACATCGGTCTTCCTCCAGCCGTCTGTGTTGATGGCCCGTTGGAGGGCAGTAGTAAGTGCTTGGGCGCGAGGTTTCTCCGGCGCATCGCCAGCAGGTAGGAAAAACTCTGCATGGACACTGTTTTCACTGCCTTTTCACAATTTGTCCATCCAACCCAACCCCCGTTTCATCCCACTCTAGCCCAAATTCCTCCATCAAAGGTCCCCATCCAGCCGGTGTGTTGAGCGCTGATGCGATAGTTCTAGGTCCCAGAATCTGTACCACCTCAAAGGACTCCGAAAACCGCACCTTTTTGTAACAAGGAGACAAAAAATTCCCCACAATGGCACCTGTGTTACTCATCCCTCTCATTATGACCTTTATGATCCAGACATCGCTACATAGGGCCTTGGGTTTTTGTCATGGTTCCTCCAGAATGATTTAAAACCTGGCCTTGCATTCCTTTTGTACATCAAAAAGATCTATTTCAAGGCGCCTGGGGTAAAATATCTGATGTGATCACCAGAGTGTTTGTACACAGTCCAGGCCTTCTTTTTACGCTCATTCGTCACTTCTGCCCCGTTTCTTTACCACAGAGGTCCCTCTCATTTGGACTTCGTCTTGCCGGGGTTTGAATGTCCGCTGGTTCCATAAACTGTCTCTAATTGCGGTCCGGGTTTTCTTGACATCGTCGGTACCACGCCAGTCTACCCAGTTCAACTGTTTCTCATCCCACCACAGTTGACTGACGTTCTTGTCCCCGGAAACTCTACAGCGTCTGAGAGGAATTTTGTTGTGGACATACCATATCGTGGTGCATGACCCCATGGTATTTTTTATCCAAAAACTGACTATCAGTTCCAAAATTTTGTTAGAAGTTCTTGTTGTGACGAGGTATAAAACGGTGGCAGAATGTCTATCCCTTCATCAAATAACCCCATTAAAATGCTGAACAGTTGCTTTCCCATTTTGAACTCCCACCAGTGCCCTCTCAAATTCGGCAATGGCGGCATGTTATTGTTTCCAATTCACCCTGGCGGTACTAAATTCTGCTGTCACAATCAGTCACTGTGATTGGCTTGCTTGCCTTCTAGTAACGCTGAGAAGTAGCCGATCCTCCTGAAGCGTACGGACGAACTTCCATAAACATACAGAAGCAGCAGCTCGATATCATATTCTGTTGTGAAGCAGCTCAACTGCTGAATATCTGTCACGTTGAACTCTAGTTCTTGGCAGAAGCAGCAGAGCTGTGCCATCAGCGATGAGACAGGCCGCCCATTCTACCATTCTCTTCATCTACACGATGAGGAAAAAAACCATCCACATGCGTGTGCTTTGTAGCCAGTCTCAGCAACCGCAACGACACCCTCCTTCACCGATTCCAACGGCAGATTTCTTCGTCTGTTTTTCATGCAATTGCTGCTGGTTTACAAAACACTCGTTGAGATTTTGCAGTCATCCTCCGGTTTAATTTCACTAAATCAGGGTGCAGTCCACGGCTGAAACACTATCTTAGCACTTTCTTTATTTCCTGCAAATAACTAGCCCTTTCCGGTCTTCGGTTAAAGCGTTCATGCTCCTTGAGCTAACAGTAGATTGTTCCCGTATCTCTCTATCCTGTAGTCTCACGAGCAGCCTTGCTACCTGTGCCCGTGGCTCTAACTTTCTGATGCACTGCTGCCCCCCAGGCATGATCTCAGCGCCACTGGAGCGTCTGGCGACCCTCCAGCCTACGTAGCCACCAAGCGTCAATGTTATCCTACTCCTGTTTGCATGTTGTACCGTCATAAGAACCCATTCCCATATCTGTGGTTAACGGACTCATTCACTGGACTAGAGCTTCATGTATCCGACTACCACTGGCTTGGCCCATATTACCGGTTCGACTGTTGCAAGTTGTACAGTATTCATTTGGTTTAAGAGAACTATTAAGTGATTCACACCGCTTTTTCCCTAGTCTTACCCCGTTTCGTAGAAAACTGAAAGGTATTGCAGGTGACGGAATTATCATTTTTAGCAAGGGCTAACCCACCCTTGTTCGAAGACCCAACGCGACCTCTACCAAAAGCTTTATTTACCTGTGCACCTCGATCAATCTCTTTGCTTGAAATTTCATTCTCACGCAAGTATCCCCAAGTAGCTCCTTCAAACTGCCGTTTCTTCCCCCTCCTACGGTCTGTTAATCTGAAACGTCTTTATTATCAATTTTTCCTCAATTTCCCTAGCTCTATCATGAACTTTTCCACCTTCATGACCATCATTTTTTTACAACGCATTGTGCCAGTAGTGGCGATCGTCAACTTGGTTTGGCTATCATCGCAGTGACCCAAACTGATGAGTAACTATGCCAGGCAGTTTTCATCTTTTCTTTCCTCCCATGGTCCTTCTTTCAGCTTGCCGCCCTGTTTCACGCTTGTGTCCGTATCGTTCGGTCACTGACCTTAACTAACTTTGTCGTGAAATCTATCGCATTGGGCACAACAGGTGTAGCGTTACTCACAGTGACCTCACCCTGGCTGAATTCAGCCGAGGTTGTTTACGCATGGATCTCAAGCCTTCACTAGCTGTTTTTTGACCGTATCCACTCCACAAATCTACGATAAGGGCTTGCTTCACCGGCGGTGGTACCATACTGCAAGACTAGCACACCGGATGTCAGTTTTAAAGAGAACATCACTTTAGTTGCCATCTGCCAGGTTAGCCATATGGCCAGGCTTTCTCGAATCCATGCCCTTAAATTTATCAACTTCCATCGCTGTTAATAATGGCTGTGGAAAGTGTGCGTCTAAAATGAGTAATTCGATCGGATGCAAGAGGGAGTTGAAGCGGCAAATACGTATTACACTTGGACATGGTACCATCACAAGCTACTTTTTACAGCACGTTATCCCTCCGCCAAGTTTTTCGAAGTAGGTTATCAGGTGCTCCATTCAAACTATTGACATCACTCAGCTGCCCGTCCAGCGGGATTTTTCGAGGTTTCACGGGTACCATCAATGGAGGTAAAAGCACGATAAGTTGCCAACCGACTGCATCCCGTTGCCTTTCAAAATGTGGACGAAGCTCGGACGACTTAGCGACTTGTTTATTGTATTATATATCGGGGATACAGTATAAATTGACTATAAATGGCAATCACTTTCAACGCAGGAAAACCATTTTTGAGCGGGCGCTGTATTTTTTTAAATGCGCTCCCAGAAATGGTTGTGTTGGTAAATAAGTTTAAGAAGCTGTTACATGAATGACTGTTACTACTCTGGTACCTGTCTATCTGTTATTTCCAAAATAACTTATGGCTTTTTATTCTTCCTGACCCATTTTATTATTATTTTCGGTCTCTGTTATAAGTACCGTTTATCGGACACCAGTCTGCACAGTCCAGGTTCGCAGAAATCTCATTTATTAGATTACTTCTGTCACTACCCACCACTCCTATGGAATCTAGCCAGTATTTTCTTCACATCAAACTGATATTCGCTATCGGTATGCTCGACAGCCGAAAGCTGCTATCATCATGGCTTCTCTGTATGCCGACAGGGCGAAAGATAGGGAGTGGTGGTCGGACTTACTTGCCCACACTTACCTCCAAGTTTTCTTTTGTAATATTTCAGTATTTCTTGTGATTCCGGGAACAATTTGGTGCACGAGCGGCTCAAACACTAACAATGGTTGATATTTGGGGGTTCTCATTGTCCTCCACCTACCGGTAGTTCAAAGGATAAACTATCACCATCTAGGTTGGAACTTACATTCGCTGTATTGTACTCACACATCTTTTTAATGAGTGACTTCAACTCACCAAGAAGTATTTTTCTGAATTGAATTGTTCGCTAAGGATTCAAGTTCACACCGAGTTACGAGTAATCTGTTGGTTCGTTAAATACCTCTCAATATTCAAAGACGGATAATCTATCCTCGAAAGGGTACACGAGAAGGCACTCGTAATAACTGGATTTAATATGGTATTATTCGAATCGATGTACAAGAAAATTGAGTCTTTCACCGCAAATGTGAAAAACCACAGATATCAAAGAAAGAACGTGCTTGTACATCAAATCGACAACCAGGCAATGATCAACAATAGTGGACGATTAAGCTGGTTGAGCCCACTCAAACAAATGGTCATTGGTTGAGTCAGAGGAAAACGACTGTTCACGCCTCGAGAAACGATGGGAATCGTGGGTCACTTAAGAAGAAATACCGAAGAAAAATGGTTAATTTCAGCATCCAGAAGTTTACAGGGCTCGGACTAAATAGGGGTTAGGGAAACGGTCAAATTATACGGTGTAAGAACAAATATAAGTAATGTAACTTATTTAGGGAAAAGAGCAAAGCGTCTGACCAACTTTTAACATCAACCAAAGCACAGCAATCTCGAACTAACGCAACAGACCTCGACATAATCAACACTGGCTTCAACAGTTCTATTTCTGCGCGACTTACCCACATAGCCGAGGCGTTGCTCATTGTTTCACACAGAGGCTCACTAGCTATAACACGTCGCAGCTGTACCACATATTTACAAACTAGGAGTTGATGATTGGTGTCCTCAAAATAACCGCACCACTTGGACAAAATGAACACGCGGTCGTTTTGTCTACCTTATCTGCAGCACTGGTCTCTTCTTCTCGGATGGTAGTGGTCTCAGACACTTTTCAAAGTGGATGTGGAACAACTTCCTGGCCAATTTACAGCGCCGTTCTGGGGGAATTTTATCTCCTTCAATCTGTTGTTCAGCAGTGTGAGGAGCTAACTGCCTTTCGTCCCGCTGCCGTTGATGAAATTACATCTTTTATAACCATCAAACAAAATGTCTGCAGATCAGTTACGCTGTCGCACAGTGGGGACTGTTCTAATGATGCCACATACCAGGGTGTGCAATCGGCTGCCGGGACCTTAAAATATTCCTTAAATACATGCTGACGTAAGAAATCAGGGTACTTTACTAACACGCTAACACTGTCCTAACCGCCAACACCGTCCTACCGAGCACGCTGTCACTGATTCAGATAGCCTTCTCAGGTTTGCATCGCCAACTCTCGAGGCGAAAGCTGAGGAGTCTCAACTCCTGGGCCCATCAACTCCCACTAGATGTGATTACAAAGCCGCTGATGACCTGATTGGATTTTACAGAGACACTTTTGAGGGATCGCCTTCAGTTCCCTGCGTGTGATTTAACACTGAAACTGATGGCAACAGCACAGTGAATTCCTCTCCAGTCATGTGGCTGAGGAAAAGTACGTCCCAGTGGCAGGTCTCCTGGCCTCGACGGTATCCTTCCTAAGGCCTTGGGCGAAGTCGCTGAACAGCACGGTGATCCACTCAACAAACCGATTACATGGCCACCAGGCAACGGCACTCAGCGTCTTGAAGCCCACGAATGTCATCCCCATTTTCAGGAGTGCTGGTGATTACTCCCCGGTCGCCCTGTGATCAAAGACCCTGGACTTCATGGATGTTCCTCTGTACGAACCGTACCAAAGTTAGCTGTCCTGTCGTGACTTCTTACTCGGTGTATAGCACGGCGTTCTGAAGAAACCTTCGTGTACCAAGAAAGCGGAGATAGCTACTATACAATGGACCAACGCAGTTGTTCAAAGCGTGCCACGAGCACTGGTAACGATCCTCTTCTCGCAGAATGGCAAAAACGTTTAGCCAAAATGCTGTCAGGTGAACCGACCCGACGTTAGTACTGACAAGTACAAAGCTTTGCACATTTTTGTGTCCCTGGATACTACGTGCAACCTTGATGGCTGTCCGCCCCAGACTGTTCTCATCGGGAAGGACTTGAGCAGTTTCGTTTCGCACCACTGAGTTCTCTGAACATCGATACCAATGTAAAATGGCCGGGAACACCTTGGGCTTACCTGAACGTATTCTCAGCCGGTTCAGTCCGCGCTGTTTCCAGGTTCTTTGAAGCAGTTCTGTTTGACATCACCTTGAGAATGAAGCTGTAGTCTTGCCACCCTGTCTCCTGAGGGGTAAGTTGCCCTTGGAAGCTGTGCAACGCCTTGACGGCAGGGCAGTTCTGGGGTTGAAAACTAAGTCTTATGAAGGGCAGCCGATCTCACTAAGCGTGCGCCGTTCAGAGTATTTTCTACTTGGAAAGGAATCAATGTTAATAGTTTTGTTATTAACGTCTTCTGATCACGCGTGCTGGCTAATGTTCACCGGCGGAGTAGCGAATCACCGAGTGACAGGTGGTATCCAGGATGTCTGGGTTCTTGTGCAGATAGATTAGAAGATTCTAATGCATTGACTTTAGGTTCTTTTGGTTTCGGTGTGTGGTGCCACTCTTCGGCTTCGCAGCAACAAAGAAAGGCCATTAGCTGAAATACACACCTCGGAAGCTGCTACCGATATTCGTAACAAACCATACGCTCCTGATGTCATGTGACAAACTTTCAGTTTGCTAGCTGAAGATAAACATCTGTGATCACTACTGTTAATCCCTAATTGATACCACATATCGTTAACCCTGCACACACCAACCGACAGCTACGCCTTGCCTGCCTGCGTTCGGATAGGCTTGGATCTATAGGGTCGCTGTTTTATAGTTTTGTTCCGACTGAATCCCGACCACCCGGACTGCATCTGGCAAGCAACTGTGGTACAGGAGCCCCTAGCATATTGTTTATAGTTAATGAGAAATAACATGCATCTGCAAAGTTAATGTCAATAGACTAATGGCAGTCACATCCATCCTTTACACGCTTAACGCCAACCAGAGGAAGTGTGAAGATTTTGATATCCCAAAACAGAACAACAACGGCAGTAGAAAACAGAAGGGAGGAGTGGTAAACTGAAACGGCCCTTGTACTCAGCAGCGGAGACCTTGTACAAGATAGATACATTTTCAGGATGAAACGGGACTTCAACAATACTCTGTGATGCTCCTCGTCTCGTGTGGGCTGGTTTCTATTGTTCTTTTCTGTCATTGAAATGTGATCGTGCGTACATACGTCAGTGCATTTCGCTGCACCCAGACGTCCTTAGCTGTAGAGCTCTAGAGGGGATGATTCCCCACTAGCTTAATTCACATGCCAAACAACTGACATGGCGTACACGAATAGAAACGTAGTGGTCACTCCATACAGAATCAGTCACCACCACACCCTGACCATGGGGTCTCTTTTATAAGGGTGATACATATGGAAATATCGGATTGCAGACCTGTGCAGATGCCCTGTATCCGTATGTGGGGTTGCATCTAAAAGTGCAGTTGCAGGTTGTGAGGTTTGTAGAGAGATGAAAAAGCATTCTCAGCGTAGTAAAAACGTAGGGAATTATTGAAAAAGAGGATACCTATGTGAATATTATTCACAGATAGCACTGATGAAGTGACATGTTTCTCATTGGCTGCCGACCGTTTTTAACGATCACAGTTGGACGGCCTATCGTGTTACAGCTATCCCATCTGGATGTTCGCTTTACTAGATATCTGGTATTGAACGGGTTTATTTAAAAACACGGATAGAGACATATCAACATTTTAATGCTTGTTTGCCGTAGCAGACGCACTCACTTGTAAACGCCAGATAGTTACCCAGGAACGCTCGCAAATATGCACATAGTCCGACCGTAAACCATAATCATACTATGAACAGACAAATCTAAAATGTATCTTTTCAGGGCTTAAACGTTCGAATTCTTGGTCTTCATTCCCCTTGAACGAATCGACCAAAATCACCTTGACTACAGACTCAGGTAACCTGTTCCGTGGGCTAATAACCCAGATGGTGAAGAACTCAGCAGTGGCTTGTCGAGCCGCAACGAGTGATCCCTCTAGCTTGGAACAGAGCTCCCTGTACGAAGTGGATGAAACTGTATGGTACTTTACAGACCTCGATAAGATCCTCATCGGGTGGCTTACGTGTTGGCGGAAAAAGATCAAGGCTTTCCAGTCTGATCACAAGTAATATTTTAAACACCGCCAGCTAATGTGACGGCTAGCTACTTGACCACTTTCTTGCATCTTATGCCCGTCTTGAATTGAGGGTCCAACTCCTGAGCACAACATTCGAGTTACGGACTGGTACACGAGTTGTGCATCGAGATCCCCAGACGTGATTACTTCCTTAGGATGGGGTAGGTCTTCTGTGGTCTCTTTTACAGTGAAAGCACATTGATACGTATGCTTGAAGTCGTCACGGAGACGGATATTACACGTTTTACCTTACTTCAGCCCATCGCTGATGAACTAAAGATTCTGAGCATCAAGTTGTGGTATTCTGAAGAGCAAAAGCTCCACCATTTCGTCACCAGCCTACTGAGCCATTAATCTGTCGATCAAGACATTCACCTCATGCGCTCATCGTTCCAGCATTTAACAAGATTTGGAGGTAGAAGCAGCTGGAGACAGTTGAGGGAACATTGCCGTTATAGACCTAAATACAGAGACTAAGGAAACCGCGCCGAAACGTTTGATAACGCTGCAGCACAACCCCCCTCAAAAGAAGCCTGTGGACCGGCATCTGCCAAACTGACATCCAATTCCCCCCGCGAACATACTTCCAATACCTCCTCCTGACAGCTTAATTTTCTGTGTCCAACGTTCAGGACCTCTTGCTTAAGATAAATCCTTATAGTGACATGGAACCAAACGCGATCCATCCCCGAGTCTTCAAAAAAGCGGTCCTCGGTTTGGCGCTGCCCCTCTACAATCTGTTCAAGCAGACACTTCAGACAGGCACTCTTCCGGAGACATGGAAAGAGGTCACTGTCATACCTTTATTTAAATGAGGCGATCGTCACTCTCTTGCTAGTTATCGGTCGATCACCAGCACCAGCATCCCATGCAAGATAATAAAGAGACTGTTAAAACGTACCATCTTTAAACATTTATTCTCGGATAACCTTTTCTCTTCAACCAAGCACGGCTTTATTCCCGATCGGTCATGCAGAACCAATATGTTGATCTTCATGGATAGCCTAACAGAGGCCAAAGACAATGGTCCTATCTCGGATGCTATCTTCTTCGACTTTGATAAAGCTTTC
>QNGE01000244.1:250603-330968 GCA_008508345.1 Paragonimus westermani
TGTAACTGCTTTTCGTCTGACTGCTCCCCTTTGGCCTGTCTGACAAGGTTGCACCTGGAAGGACCGGAGTCCTAGTCAGCATAGCCCGCCGGATCAAAACAGTACACAAGCCCGACCACCACGTCAAGGTAGCAGTATAGGTCGGGAGCCTAGGTTCTAACCCACAACCGTGCGAATGGCAGTTGTGGCCGTTGTCACAGCGGACGCGATCTCATAAACGTCTCGCATCATCGGCTGTTATTCAACTTTACGTCGAACTACCAAGCAGTGACTTACGTTTGCTTAACCCAATGTTAATCGACGGATGCTACAAAGTACACGTTTGAGGCAGAACCTTACGAGTGTAACCTCCACCTTCAAAGCAGCGTGCAACTCCGATACCTGACTGCATGTAGTGTTGAAGTGGGAAGTGAATGTTTTAGAGGGTAGTTTACCTCGTACGACACTATATTTGACACACTGGGTCGTGTATGGCCTGTTTATCTCTGGACTACTCGTTATATACTCATCATTATGCTCATCATCTGAGGCTATTACTCCACCATAACCTGCTGCTTTTTCTGAATGCATCTGGAGGTTGTTTGAGCGAAATTCAAACTTGCACCCAGCCACATTATTTTCCCCTGATTGCCAGGATGATGTCGATTTTCGAAACCAGTTATTAGTTATATTGCTACAGATATGGGTCTTTTAACGCTAATTCAAATGTATTCTTGGTTGTTTACTTCGTTTGTATCATTCTACTTGGCTCCGGTAAATGCTTGAAGCTTCGACCATTTTACACCCTTGACCTGTTCAAGCCGACCGCTGTTACTCACGAACTTCGTTCATTCTCTACTGCACTGCTTTTTTCCCTCTAGATCAATCTGATCGCTCCACCTCTCTATGTCCTTACTACCCAAACAATGGAATGGACTGAGGGTTTGGAGCATTTGAACCGTGTTCTTGATGTCATTCGTGAGTCAATCGAAAGTCAAGGCGGAACATTCAAAATACAACAACCAGTGAGTGCTTTTAAATCTCGAAACAACGTTTTCCAAGCTTCTAGTGGTCGGATGGGACTCCTTTTAAAAAAATCAGGAAACTGGATGTTGTCGGTTACCACGTTATTTGTGTTTTCTTCGGTTCTAGCGATGGGTTTGCTCTGCGAGTACTCCTTAGCGATTTCTCGAACCAAGTGCAGGCTAGAAGAGCTCCCACTTAGAAACGATGAACTATTGGTTGTTCGCAGCAACATTTCTGTGTAACGAAGTGGCGCAAAAAACAAACTATACTACCAGTTGCGAGGTTGTCGTCTCGCATCAATTTTGTCACCGTAATCATACGAATTCCATTAGTGCTAGTTCATCACGTCTTGTTTGCAAACTAGTAGGACGTAGAAGTCTTAGCGAATTTTCTGGTCGGCAGCCCTTGCGCTCCATTCGTTCTTGCCAAGTTGATCGAGGCGACCAGTGCTTGCGGTCGCTTGGCTACTTATCTGTTCTATTCCGGCCTGTCAGTTTTGTCTGCGAACAACAGGGTAAGTGACAAACTTGCTCCTTGTTCACTCACTTGAACAGGTTTCTTTGTTTGGGGCACCCACATGCAAATTTAAGATTATATTTGCGAAAATAACGTTACCGGTCGCGTTAGGTTTTTAAGAGAATTGTGGGTATTTTCTCCCACATTTGCTCGTAGATTTTATCTTTGGGTGAAATCTTCAACCAGCCTCTGGAAACTTGTTACTAGGTACAAGGTTCACTTTTGTTAGAGCCCATCAGGGGTGCATATGTTTTTCCTCACCGGGCTTTGAACCCCAGTTCATTTACTTGTAAGTGCCCCTGTACACATTAGGCACGACCCAATTAAGGCTTCAATTACGCTTAGCTGTTCAGCCACACTTGCTTTTAAATAATGCTCAAGTCTTCTACTCATGTCAATGCTGAGCAAATTGTATTAATCGGAATCTTGGGCTGCTCGTCCATAGTTATGGGGGTACAAACGATTCCAATGCATGAGACTCATCAGACTGGATTTAAAAGAACACAGAGTCTAACTACTTGATCGGTGTTTACTTCGATTCCATATACTTCTTTCCGTAGCATGTTTAACAGCAGAGGTGAGCATCTTCCATTGGACTTGAATCGGTAAGCTGTGGCAATCTGACTGTTACCTTCGTCCGAATGCAGGGAATGAGAAAGGTACCGGTTGTGGCGTATGAGGAGTTAACTTCTGAATAGTATCAGAACTACTGACGAACTCAACCTGCCTATCAAAATTTAGGAACGGTCCGTTTCGAAAACGATCCATACGCCTAACTGGCGCATGTTGCCGTATGCTTCTTTCTTCACACTGCCCATGTTCAGACCTGTCATCTTTTGATCGAGGTCAGTGTCTTCGACATCATTGCTGCTTGACTCTGTTAGTTTTTACACACGCATAGACTTAATGGTTATCCCAGTGGTATTCTTGTACAGAAGTGGATCTAGCACCACACAACGTGAAATGAATAAATAGAAAATATAATTAGTATATTCAAGATGTGGTAGCTTCCTCGAACTGGTGCCACTGATTACGATTCTGTGCTGCGTATGGCAACGCCCTTAGGTGTCCCACTGTGGTGAAGTGATGGATCGGCTGAGACATGTTTCTGCGCCGGTTTTTTCATGCCTCCGTGTCGAGTCATTATTTATTCACCGTGCTCTTCCTTCCAAACGACTCCCAGTTTCAGTTGTGCTGACCAAGTGATGGGGTGGCTTATTCCACCACACGCGAGCAACCATATACAATCATTAGTCGTTAACATTTTCCGCTCGAATTATCCGGATGTTTACAGCTACGTGGAAGGAGGGTTCATTCGTCTTTTTATCGAATTAACCTCGCCTTTCTGTTGTCGCGAATGGCATAGATTAGCAGACGCCGTTTTGGCCTCTGTAATGCAACTGCTGGTGGGTTCACTCACGTCTCTGCAACTCTTCAGGTGACAGAAATTAATCACCCAGTCTGGCACACCATGATCGTGATGTGACGCAGACCTTGACCCATGCCAATCTTGAACAGGTACTTGGTGTTTTTGGAGAGCAATACACATTCTTTGCTAATGTACTGTTATCGTCTACCGGTTTTGGTATTTTGCTTTTCTTGCTGTTAGTCGCATTTCAACACCACCGAAGTTATTGCTTGATTCACACCTGTGCAGTTCATGACTATGATCACGTACGTCCCTTGAGTCCATGCTATTCTGATACACAGTGTGACGTTCATTGTTCGTTCAAGCTAACTTGCATTTCGTTGTAACTGTCTTTACTGTTGAATTCCTGGTTTTTGTTATTTATGTGAATCTACATTATCATCCCGTCACTTTTTTATTGTCAGCCTCGCCTGGTTTCGGATACCGACGAGGCGGATCTACGTAGACATATGGCTGAACTAGAGGAGGCGAATCGCGAGGTGTCTGGAGACGAAGACAATGAGGATGAGAACAGTGAGGGAGTAGGCGAGGAGGATGAGGAGGATGGTGAGGAGGATGAAGACGAGATGACTGGTGGTCAAGTGAACGGTGGGGACAAGGTCTGAATTGGGGTTAGCGGCTTCCTGCGGGCTGTTTTGCTAACATTCTCTTTCTTCCATTGGACAGCATGACTGGTTGCTTATGGTTTCGCCTCACACTTGTTCTCTTTCTCTTCCACACACACACTCTTAGGCTGACTCAGATTGTGGATATACAGTTATTTTTGACTGGAATTGGCGATTTGGTTATTTTTATCCCAAGGTTCTTTGTATGCGTGTGTTTGATTCCGTTGTGTCCTTACCTCCTGTCAGTTTCGTACGGGGTTCACTTTTTCATTAGTTGCATCTGCTGGGTTACGTATGTGTACGTGTCTGACAGGTTGGTTGCTTGAATTATCTGCCTACTATGTGGGTGAATTCCGGTGAAATGGGTGAGTGGTTGAATAGTATAATGCACTCATTCTCACATCACAGAAACCGTTGTGTGTTCAGCAGCTAGTATAGTAGTATAGGAGTGTGTTTGGACATCTTTTTTCTCCCTCTTGTCATGAGCTGTTTTGTGAAAAACGCGGTCGGATGTCAAAATGATTGACCCATAACATTCATTTTGTGAAGTCGTGGTTGGGTGATCCATGGACCTTGTAAGCCAAATTACGGCAATTCATTGGAAATGTGTTCAGCACTTTCATAGTGTCGCTGGAGCTCTTGAAAAAACTTTAATTTTGTCGTAATTATTGCCGACCATCTATTTCATGTGCTTTATTTTCATTCATCTGTCTGACTACCATAAAATCTTCAACGTGTATTTTTGCTGATGCACCTGATAAATCGGTCTTCGTTTATCTTTTATCAGCTGTGGCTTTGGATGTAAATCTGGATCTTGACTGTTGGTTGAGTGCGTGTTGTTTATGTACTTACGTACAGCATGCTTGATGAGTTCATCACTTTTATTCTGCATGTTACCACCACTTGTGATGGATGGACAAATCGGAACGTAGTCATCCAGACGTTCATTGGAAAATCTCAACGTTGCCGTGTGGTATGTTCGAAACACACAGTCAGTGCCCCACAAACAACGGACACGATCCGACAAACCCCCACTAAGGGGAATCGGATCGACGAGAGAAAAACGGCCAGTGGAAATCTGCAACGAAATACACCCGCCAAACCAAATAGAAGTGCACATAATTTGGTTAGAATTACCGATTGGTTCTAGGCTGAAATTTCGGTTTGCAAACGCAAGCGCATGGCCGGCGGAGGAATGAACGAATGGGGAAATAAAGGATGAGGTTTATTAGAGGTTTAGCCCCACACACAGGTTCGGGAACCTTTTTTCCCCTATATATTTACCAACGTTCATCTCACTCGTTTGTTCGTTTCCGACCACAGCAGCATATTCCTTACAGGCACCTAGCTCACCAGTCGCTCGTAAGTATGTAGCGGGTATGAAGGTCGCTTTTTTATTGTCATTAATGGATGTAGATGAAAACCATGAAGAACAATCGTTTTCGATAGTTCATCAGATCAGTACAGCCTTATAAGTTAGGCGAACTCAACAGAGTATGCGAACAACACGGAGATGTTAAGCAGAATGTTATTGGATCACTTTGTCACCGGATCATTTGTGTTAACACAAAGTCGCACAAAGTCTGCAGTTGCGGTTACCAGAGGTCACACCGTCAGTTTGCATGCCCACCGGAATTCCAACCGATGGCTGTGTGACCTAATGGTGGGTGGAACTTCAAACTATTCACCACTAACATCGGTGATTTTCCGTCTGAGTGACCATTTTGGAGATGTTCGAGATCCTTTTTGTAATGTTTCACGTGACTTATTAAACTCCTGTGTATGTTTACACACATGCTATTTTGATTTCGCTGAACCTATATAATTGTCTTGATCTGATGGTGAATTTTCGCAAACAATTGTTCATCAGGGTTTTTTTCTATGATTCACTGGGACTTTTCGCAGCGTGTATGGATTGGTACGGTTGATGGTCGGTCTCGACTCAGTTGTTTCCAGTTGTGTGGACGACGGAAAATATTATTCTGTGCAACGACATTTCGATAATGTTTCCTGTCATCAATAAGGAAGCTCTTGCAAAAAGCTTAGGGAATTAGGTTGCTCCCAGTCATTACTAGGGTTCTGGTACCCGTTATATTTCGTCAACTGGGTGCTCTTCAGGAGGCAAACGTTAAGGAAGAACGGGCAGGGTTTAGTTCTGTACAAGTATGTAATAGTCAAGTTTTCGCTATTCGCAACGTTGTGTACTGCTAGCCAACAATTGCCGCATTTCTCGACTATAAAGGTGCGTTCGATTGGATGAGTCGATCTAAACTCTTAGAGCCGCCTAAACGCAGGGATGTTCCGATCAGTATGTGAACGTACTATCGGTGCTTTATCCCCATAGTTCAGCTCAAGTTGGGGTTTACGGTGAACTTTATGATAGTTTCAGCACCAGGAATGGCGTACGTCAAGGCCGTCCAGCGTCACCTTTTTGTTTAGTTTTGTCACAACCGAAATAGCGTAGGACTTTCTGTAGTAACCACAAGATGCCGGCGTGAACCTCCTACCTGGTTGAAAACTGACTGATGTTAATTATGCTGATGACGTAGTATTTCTGTCTGACAAGCCTTAAGGAACACAAACAACGCTAGACGGTATTTCTCACTCCGCTGGGCACTTCGGGATTCGCTTTGCAGCCTCAAAGTGCAGAGTGCTTCTGTAAGAGAGCTGAGATTATGTGGCTTTAATGCTAATTAGTAGGGTTATGGAGGTTGTTGATCGGTTTGTATACTTGGGAAGTTCTCTCGGCAGCGGCGCATGTATAAGGGATGGAGGTCATGTTTGTATGTTTAACGTTAAAGCAGTATACGCCAATTTAGGACACCTCTGGTGATAGAGGCGTCCTTCTCAAGCTCGAGGCTCGCTTATACAAGATAACTGTCCAGACTGTGTCGTTTTGTGGCTTTGAAACTTAGCCGTTCAGGGTAGCTATGAACCGTCTTCAGTCATTTTACCGTCGGTATCTGCGTTCGATCGCTTGCATCAGGTGGCACCAACTGGCAGGCAACGAAGAGTGAGGTATTGAGTACCAAACGAGTTCCTTTATCCAATCACCAAGTTTCCACGGATATGAATGGTTAGTCTATGTACTAAGGAAGCCAGCTAGCCGTCTGCCGCACTGAGCACTCTTTACCGAAGCTGCAGCCGATTGACGTAAGTTGCGAGGTAGATAGTAGATGATTAGACATAGAGAAACGGGGTTGGTTACTGTAAATCCGTTTCTTCTCCCACGATGGCGTTTTCGTGACCCACAAAATCGGTGACTGGAGGTGAGATAGTGGCTAATCGAGCTCAGTAGCATAAATGTTGTCGTTGCTTGGCCGAGTTGTCTGTGAAGTGCACTTAATGACACGGGGCAGTGAAGGCTGTGCGGAAGCTGTCTTGCTGATGACGCCTTATGGCTCGGTTGTTTGTAAGGTGTAAGGTCTTTGACGTTTAGTGTCTGATTACACACCTAGTTGCTTTTCACTAGTTAGTTGCCCTTTCCTCTTTGTTTTACTAGGTCCTGCTTTTTGGCAGTTGAACGTACGTGAGAATTATTGATGCATTGCTGTCGTTGATGGTGATGTTAAACGAGACCGTTACGTTCGGTGGTCGGCAGGTGGTTTCCATCTACAGAGAGGGTATTAGCAAACCTGGTTATTGTTGGTACGATACCCCTACTGTATTGGACTAATGCCTCCGATTTCCCGGTGGTCGAGTACAAGCACTCTGTGAAAGTTATCCGTTTGTGAGCTATTCAGATTAACAGCTGACACTTCTAACAAGGGGATGATGCTTTAGGTACTGCACACATTCTGTTTAGTGTTTGAGAACTACTCAGGACGGATTTTTACCCCAATGTGTCCCTCCAGTACAGTTAGTTGTTTCTTGTTAAATACGTTTTGCGCTCTGGGATTTGCATATAAAAAGTCCAGTTGTAAAGCAAACGGATGAAATTAGCAGACTCTGATGCGCATTAGCTACAAGACTAATGTTCTCGTAGGCAGAGGAGTTGTTTCTGTTGGTTGTTGATTACTGCCCTCACAAAAACTTGAAGGCATTTCGTTTTTGGCTGATGAACGTATTCGAGAGACTTGCTCCAAGTATCCTTATGATCCGCTTTTCGTTGTAAATAAGTCATGAGCTGTGCGCAATGCAGCAAGCACGTTCTGCATGAGGTGAAGGATACGCTATAGGAGCGGTGTTTATGCCTTAGTTTCTTCTGTAATTTTCCTTCTGGCCAGATTATTGAAATGGGAGATATCAACGAGTGTACAGATTATGCATGGACTACAATTTCACTGTTTCCCTGATGGTAATGATCTTTTAGATCATTTTGTAAGTTGCCATACTTTTGAATAGCCGAGTTAGAGAGAACTCATCTCAGCTGCATTTCTATTTTTGTTTGGAGATACAGGACTAGTGTTATTGTTCTGGCACACTCTCCACCGCGATGTGAATACAGTTATGTCGCTTCCAGAAAATACTGTCACTTTAGAGACGAATAACTGTTCAGGGTTACCTTTTTATCCAAAGCGTTTACTCCTGAGAAACCAGTTGAGGGAGTATAATAGTGATCATATGCTAATGGGAAGTTCGTTGATCTCGGAAGCTTATTTTTGTAGCGCGTAATTTGGCATTGCCCTGTGCAAGCACCGGAATTTCGTTGACCAACGGTTTCTTTTATCCGTTGGGAGCACCTTTCAGTTTGTAACGGTGCGAGTCCGCGATAATTTTGCCGGGTTGCAGAGAACGATGACGTTTTGATCAAACGGTGGATCGCCAAACGTTGATCGTGCTCCTCTTAAGGTGTATGTCACGTTTGAACATCATTCAAGGAGGTTCGTTCATGTCAAGCTGTTGTACGGACCGTCTCTCATACTACAAAGTCCATTTCTTACGACGAATGCTAACACGTGTCAGAAAACCTACCTGTTTATTTCTTCGTGGCAGTGGAATGTACACCTCGGAACATATTTTCATCTTGATTTCTGATAATTCGTGCCGTTTCCACGCAGTCTATTGATTCCACGACGTTTCCGAAAAGTGTACTTCAGCGAAGCTTCTGTTTCCAGGGTCGGAGAAAAGCCAACAGACCGACAAGCACGGGCAGGGCCCGAAGGCGTAGTCAGTGGCGCGAGTGGCCAGTTGAACTGCTGTTGGAATTGCTGAGCTCAGCGTCCTATGCAACGTTGCAGGTTATGAATTGGCTCACCATTGGCTTCGTAGATTACCTCGCTCACACCTGACTTCCCACTGTCGGGTGATGTGGAAAAGCTCTCGCGAGTTTCCTTGTAGGTTGAGTTGTCCTCACTACTGGGTGAAATATTCTGGCGAGGGTCAGGAAGTTCCGATGACCATATAACGACCAAACGGTTGGCAGCTGAGCGAGCAGTAAAACCACACGAGGCGGTACCACACTTGTGCATCGCATGCGGTATATGTGCCAAATGTGTTTCACTGTCGTATGATGAGTGAGGACCTAGACTAGAGGCAAGCACATACTGGCTAGCGCAAAGCGCCTGTGTCCTTTCTAGTTTAGGTACATCAGTCTGTGGGTGACTACGAAGTGACTCCCAAACCATAGGTCAAAACGAACTTCGCACATAACAGTGCATGATCGGAATCCACGAAGATGCTCCAGATTGACTTACAATCTTGGAAACAATCACACCACCGATTGCTGATGGTCATGTGGTCAATTTGGGTCTACGATTGATTTGGCGATAGAGGTCGCGGGGTGACGCATCAATGCCTAGAACGTCGAAAACTAATACTTGCCAGAAACAGACCATCATCAACAAAAAGCTGCAACAAATGTTCACTGTTGTCTGTTCGGCAAGTACCGTAAGTGTGCGGGCCGCCTAAATCACACTCGTTAGAGCTTAGTCTGCCAACTTGAACGTCCAAGTCTCCATCCAGTGTCCATGCGCATAGCGGTGTGTAGAAGCTTGGTGAACTGGTGATAAAAATCATTCTTGACTGCGTCTGGGCTACAATCTGTGGAGCATATGCCGCAATAACAAACAGACGGCGTTTGTGATGGGCGTCCCTCGATGCCCCAACTGTTTTTTCGAGTCCAGTAACACAAAGTGGCTGTTGACGGGTATCCAGTCCAATAGCGTCTTCTCTACGTATGCGCCTAGGGTAATTTCAACACCGGCTTGGCCAGTGTGTTGAGCCTCAGAGTCCCAAGACATATTGTACTCTCATTTTGAGGCGGCTAACAGAGATGGGAGGTATAACACTGAGCTAGAGCAGATGTCGATGGTGAGGGTCTCCAAAGTACGTGCAAGTGCTGCCTACTGTTGAGCTGTTTGTATAGGCGTTCGAACATCAAAGTTGGCAAGCTTAAATGGTGTTCGGGACGTGAGTAGGGGCTTTTGTCCTCAAGACAAAGAAACCCCGGTGTTCGATACAGTATCATTCTTGCTATTACTTCCGTCGCGATCGACGGATAAGGTAAGTCCTTGGTGTGTGTTCAAAAATGAGATCGGTTGGGGTCACTAACTAAAGAGTTATTTGACAAAATGCTGGAAACGACACAAATCTGGTTGGTGTCGTAAAATCTGACAGAAGCAAAGTTGACTGCCGACACCTCTGCCAAAGAGTTGTGACAGAAAGGCATGACAAAATTGACAGTTAATTTAGGCTCGAGTTAACAATTGTGCCGTTGCCCAGGTTGAAGAAAGGGGTTGGCTTAAGTGGCCTCATCGAGAGCATTTGGTTCAAAAGAAACCTAACCCACACGGCAGCCTGGCGAAGCATAGAGTTTGCAGCCCATTGAGGGCCTATGACCAGTAGTGGTTCCATTCACACGTCCTTCGGACAGAGTCCATCTATCTAGGTTGCCTAGTACACATTGCAGGAGATTGCGACAGAAGCGGTGCACCAGCGAAGGTGGATCTGATGTGGTAGGTCTGTCCAGCCAGGTAGTCCAAGATAGACGAGGCTGCTGAGACACATGCCTCCTGTTGCCTGGTTCGGTGACCAGATTGGTTCATACACTCTTTGAATAAGGTCCAACTATTCAAGGTACTGGGCATATCTTGCATACTCTTTGAAGCCGGTGCTCACTGAAATGATTCGTATTCCTTCCTCGGTACTAACCCATGGTTTTCATAGACTGGAGATGTCGATCCGTGTCGGGGAAGTCGCCAGTTCCCCAAAATATTGTGTGGTAAAGACTAACAAAGTACACTTGCGAGTGACCTTCATAGTTGGCATGGTCATGTGCTGTTTCGCCCTTCAACCCTTGTGCCGAATCTCTGGCGCCCCACCTACGCGCCTAAACGCTCACACACCTACATCCGGTCTACGCACATCACTACTGTTTAGCTCTCCATTTGGTCCGCCTTCTGAGTTGCTTTTGTGATTGGTCACAAACCTTTTAGTTATGATCCATTTTGTGTTCGTGCTGGACTTCGGATTGAGTGACATAAAGGAGGTCTGTTCGGAGGTTAATCTTCTCTCTGTGTTTGTGCGTAAGCCTCGGGTGATTGGGTTGGCCGGGCAGTTACGAACTAGTCGGGCATATTTCATAGTCCGTCGTTCATTACCGTTGACCGTCGTTCCGTTATACACCGTTCCACTTACCGTTGTTCTGTTATCTGTTTATACGCCGTTGATTCAGTTACAACGGTACGCCAGACGGAAGGCATATTGTCTAGGAGCCTGTGCGCCTCTTTTGGGGTGCCTGAAACCTTCTTGTGGTGGGGGTAATGTAGCCATCTCGTAGTACCGTCAAAGAGCTTGTGTGGTATTTTACAGGAGACCCGGCTGCCAACTGTGAGTCCACCACGCCCAGGTAGTCTATCGCTCGCCGTTCGCGACTGCTTATTCGCCGGGAGAACCCGGATGACTTCTCAGTTATCCTCTACTTCGGAGGCCGTTCCCCAAACCGTAGCCTGGGGACATGCCTGGTGGCGTTAAACTAACCCACCCCTTCACCTAGTACCGGGTAAAACACTAACCCGAGTTTCGCCCTTGTTAGGACTCGTCAGTAGTACAATTCCTTGTCACGACACTCGATACAAACTCTTATGGGACACCCATTTTGATATCCGTACCAGTGGTCTCACAAGGTCGAAGCTCGAGTGTAGTGCATCCTTACGAAAGGAGAGTCTATTAGAATGCGAAAGTTGCGATCAGTTGGTGCTGATGCCTATTTTTCAACCAGCCCGGGTTACTCATTAGTAGTATGAAATGTTTGTAAAAAAAGTATGTGCACCACGTTTGCGTAGACAGAAATTTGAGTTCAGTTTTATTTGCTTACGCATAATATTATTGGTGACGTGCCTCTCCCTTAGCATGATCACTGTTGATCGGATTGCATGCTCCAGGATATGCCCACGATTGTGTACGAATTATTATGGCTTGATTATCTCACTTGGTCCGGAGCACATGCCTCTAACTGGGTCAGCCATGGCCACATCCTTGATGTCTTTCTCAAAGGTATTAATCCAAATGAAAATAATTTCACGATTATACATAGTTTGTGTGCATGCGCTGAGTATCCCGTCCGTTAGCAAGTGTGTAAAAAGTTTATACCATTGACAATGTCAGTGTATTTGTTGCGATGAAGATCAGAAAACTTCGGATTAGATTTCGCAGTATGTCACTTTGTAGGTTGATACTTCTTTGACCGATTGAAATTGATTGAATGGATCTACATATGACAAACTTCGACAAAAAAGACCTGCATGTTGAAGCGATGTTTTTTCTGTTAACTTTATTCAAGCAACAGTGAGTACACACTACACAAAGGGTGTAAACATAATAGGCTTCGGAAATGAAAGTCTTTAATCAATGGCCTTATTGGATGAGCCATTCTGAAGATGATTGTGAGGTAACAAGTCCTAGATAAAGAACATTGATCAGCCAAGCTGATGTAACGTTCACATTACTTGTAGTGCGGCATGTTGATCATGACTTGTTTTGTTACTTTCTTCCTCAATTTACACATCCGTTTTATTACATGTCTATAAATGTTTTTGGTACATCTCGTCTAAAATATATCCTGCCACTAAAGTTGTGTTTTGTGAGCTTGTGGTCAAGGTTTCACGTGGTAATTCGCAGACCGTTTCAACTGTTCAAATATACACGGGGATTTAATCAGAAGTGAGAACGTGACGAACAAGCTCGTTTTCAATGTGTCACCTTCAGGCCAAATGTAAGGCAATAAATATGAAATTAATTGAAATTTCATGATTGTGTGGAACCTAATACAGTGTGAGTGTAGTATCATTTGCGGGTTACAGACATGGTTACTGTGGTGCTGTGTCAACTGCTTCAATAACGGTGGGCCATCGTAATTTCAGTGTTTGAACAAAAGGCTTCTGTTCGCATGGATTAAGGTTTTCAAGCTGAACTCCCGTATCCCTCATAACGGTCATGTTACATTTCATACCTCTGATGTGAACAAGTGTGGCGCGGTAGATCGGCTTGAATGCAATATGCTTATTGACTCTGTGACCCGAATCGATTAGGTAGACCAAAATCTTACCAAATCTTGCGTTGTTGTCCGGTCGTCAACGAAACAGGATATTGTTCGCCTTTTCTCTCCGACAAGCACCTTGTTTTAATACTAGTGTGACCTGCTCTACAGAAACAAGAAAACGAGTTTACAGAATGAGGTAGCACTACTGAACACTGCGTCTTGAGGTGAAGGCAAGCAAGTGGCAAATTATGAGCTGGGAATTCTTCCGGCTATCCACTAGCACGAAACGTTTAACACAAGAGCTCATTGTCCAGCATGTCATCAATACAAATTTTGTGCATTCGGCTTTCTACACAAGTTCACAGGAACAAGTGGAAATGAGTATAATGGCCACTCTACATCTGCTTCCTATGTATGTCTCGTTGGATCGATTCATCTGAACGTTTCAGTAGTGCAACATCAAGGAAAATCAGTCTTCCGACTTGTTCTACTTCCATGGTGAACTTCAACCTTCTGTGAGCTGAGTTAGCTAGCGATAATAGAATTGAGTATCAGTGTTTCTATCGTCGATACAGAGATGTCACCTACTTACCGTTTGCACAGTAAACACTGTTCTAACAATCCCGCCAGCTTTGTTTGTTCGATCATCCCCATGAAAATGTCGGTCAGCAATGAGGTTAGCGCCGAGCTCATTGTGATATCATCCTTTGGGCGATAGATTTCCCAGCAAACTGAAATTGGATGTCCTGTGTACAAACTGACAATGGGTCTCTGAGTTGCTCATCCTACATTCCAAATCTTCTATCATTCGAGTGGATGTAATCAACCTTAAAATCAATTGCCTCACTGAGAGCACATTCGACTAACTGGAACGTATCCCTGAGGCTATGTAGAGCTAGTCTGCTGCGGGAAGGTTCCAAAATTTCAGCTAATCATTGCGCCATTGCACGATATGGCGAGTTCCTCATGTCTAAAATCGAGCGTAGAGCACGCCATTCTTATGAATTTTAGGTAGGCCACAGAGTCTTCGTATAGCTGAACCTGTTGGTCCTACCCACTCAGATACCGAGGCGTCAAATCACCCATTTTACTCCCTGTTTTTCACTAATTTAGAGATGTGCTTCTCAATTACAAGTAGGTTGTCTTTCTCATTCTCTATTCTTCGAAATGTGGTATCATCCTTTAGTGTGTCTTTTATCTTGTGTGACTACGACTTCTAGTCTAACAACACTATTTTCGCGCCTTCATCAGGTCTGGTAATCAAGGTGTTGGCAACCTTTTTTAGGTTCTTCAATGTCTCCATATGATCTCTTGTCAGCATCCCACGCACAATGGGTTTCGTGCCAAAGTATTGGTGGTATGTATTGACCAACCTTGTCTTAAACTGTTCCAAATTTACTTGAGATGGGAGCATGTAACCATCGAGTTGACCGAACATATCTTCGAACTGAACTTCTAAATCATGCTGTTTAATACGCTGCTTTGGACAGCAAAATTTTGGATGCAATGATAAAACGTCCACAAGTTTATCAGATAAGTGCATTGGTGAAAAATTGTAAACATACTAGCGACTTTCCTGACGAATCCGTTTGTCCACCACATTTGATAAGTTCGTAGGTTATACTTCGTACCACCATTCTCATTTTACCAATAACTTTATTCCAGACTAGTCCGTGTAATAAACTCCCCACATTCGTCGTGGTCCAAACAAAAATGGCTTTAGTTGGTTTGCTTCTGGTTGAATGGTAGGTTACAGTCTTCCGTGCTTCTTGATTTCTGGGCTATCTAATGCAGACTGTTTTCCTGATTGGAGGCGTATTTCCTACCGAAGCAGCCAAATGATGGCCTATCAGTCGACCGATCCAATCTCGGGTGGTATGGTTCCACCCAGCCAATCAAAATGCAGCTGTACGATCGAACGCTTGTACGCTATCTGGACTGTTTTCTCACGTCTGCCTTCTGATACCCCCTGTAGAATGATTCGTCCTAACATACTGACTACCATGTATGCCATGTACGGTCGTCTCATTTGATTTGCTTCGCGTCTTGTCAGTCATGTATGGCAATCGTTTCGCTCCATACATTTAGAGCCCCTGTGGCCTGATTGTAACTCATTTTCCCAATAAACGGTGTTACCACGTTTTCTTTTAGAATATTCCACGTCACTGTTGAGATGAGTGGCGGATCCAGGCACAGTACCTTCTGGTCAAGCTCATTTCTGTTATGATGACTACGAAAAGGGACAGTTCAATTGTCCCAATCACAAACACGATTTGTAGTTGCGATAAATGCCGTATAAATATTCGCTAACGTTACTGATTACTTCGTGCAACTATGGTTGTTTGACGGGATCGGAAAAATCCACTGCAATACTGTTATGGTATTCAGCGGTTTTCGTTGTCATATTTCTAAAATTATTTTAAAATCAACACGGGATCAATTTAGCGAAAGGAAGAGTGAGACATAAAACATCGTCGAACGACTTTCGACAAACAAAAATGTACAGAGCAATGACGGTGAGAGGGAAGCAGCAGAGACGCATACAGATCGTGCTTAGGGTTGGGATTATAAACTGAGGGCATAGTTCAGTTGAGTAAGACAGTGGTTTTCCCGAACAACTTCCATCTATTCGAAGAGGTTCGAGATGATTAGTGATTATTTTTGTGAGGTTCTTTCATAACTCGTCCATTTTCCTTCACTATTCCTTGTAAGCCAACTAATTATTTTGAAAAAAATGTTTATGATTTAGAATTAGCTTCATTGCATCAGCTTTTTGAATTCTGCCGTCTCGCAGCAAACCATCATCACACTTGGCAGTTAGTTGGAGTAACGTTTCACGGTGGAACAGAGTGGTACCTATAGTCATAAATGAACTCAAAAACAACATGTACGAAAATTCATTTCCAGCGGTTGTTTTAGATATTCAAACAGTTTCATTCGATTGGGCTGAATTCAATTTGCACCTCAGTCACCCACTGTTAATCGGCGTTGGCACTACATCTGACAGAATTCCAACCAGTTTTACTGTGTGACATCCAAAGACATTTCCTGGGGAGTTTCTATCCCGATCAAGGTGTTCCATTTGAATCATTTTTTGCAGACATGAATGTACAGTGCTGCGTGATGTAAACAGCGTGCTAGCAACCGTTAGGTCTTCGGAACTTTCCAAGTAAGTCTTGTTTTGAACTCCTTGATCTTCATTGTCTAAAGTGTAGAAGACTCTGCAGAGATCTCATTCTTGTTTCTTTATTTTCGCTAAAGAACTGACAGAAAAGCTCTTCATTCGCAGTTCCAAACTGGCTATGGATTTAAAGTGAAATTTTGTTTAAAATAAGACATCGAACGTTCGCAAGACAATTTTTGTCACAGTATGATGGCCGATTGGAATAGCCTGTCGACATTTGCCATCAGTGTTTCTTCTAGAATAAAGTTCAAAGCTTCCTTAAACTCTTATTTGGTTATCACAAGTGAACAACACGATCTTACTTCGTCTCACTTCGTACTGCTCTTACGTTGACAATGAATTCAGAAAAAAGCAGTTACACAACTTCTTCCACGACTGCCTTTCAGGAGAGGTGACGCCCCTGTGAGTTCTGAAGAATAATCTTACCGACCCTGGGAACTTCGGTTGTTAGCCTCACACCTACGTATCAATCACTGATTGATAATCCCCTTCAACTTACAACCATATCCGTGGCCACCAACGTTGGAACTTGCACACAATCCGCAAAATGTAAAAAGTTAAACACTACATGTAAACAAACTGGGGGAAAACCAGGCAAAAAGCAATAGAAAGTAATGAAGAGGTTGCAGATGCACAAATAACTGAGTCAGGCTGTCCGATCCGAGAAGCTTTCCAATCAGCGGTGACCATAAACACCTCACTTTGACAAGCCGAACCTATTAAATCTGCTCCACGGGTAGCATGAGCTCACCTAGTTCATAATCAGATATCCAATCTCAAATGACTTTCTGTTTTCTGAGAAATCAATTTTGATAGCTGCCTGCTTCACACGTAGGTCAGTCATCGGTTCGGTAGATGCTCACGTTTGATCAGATGAGTAAGAATAACGGTGTTAGCGGATTGTGTTTCATTGGTAAAGGAAAACTTCAAGAATCAGATATATTTCTTAGATGTTCACATCCACTGGAGTGTAGACAACATTACTTTGCGTAGTTTATGACGGAAGAACAGTTGGAAAGATCAAGGCGATGACCTGTACAGTATCGCGCACCAAAAATGAAAAGAATCTCACACATTTCTCAACTGGTACCTGACATTCAGTTCAGAATCATGTAAGCCGTTCCTCAAGATACGCCTTATTTTTGAAAATATGATCCGAACGTTATCAAAACTTGAAGTATAGGAAAGATTACTGAAGCCGTTTACTTGAATGTCGTTCATCAAGGTAGACGACACTTGACGGTTGATAGGTGAACTCAGCGAGACAGTCAACAACCTCTGCGCCACAGCTGAATCCGTATCCCAGTTATCATATCCCCAAATATCTGGTTCTACAATAAAGACAGACTTCTCGGTGCAGATCTCAGCTATGTGCATCCACTCTTTTGCTAGATCTGGTTAGACCGACTGGCAAGCAAGGCAGCTTTGAAAAAGATTTCGGAATCGTCATCCGCATTGATTGAGGCACAGTGGAACACGACTGGTCAACAGCGCTGTCTTCGCCCATTGGGTCGAATGTGAGCGCCACATGGGCGCTGACCAAACCCTTTAAGTGCCATATCGCGTACTGGGTAATCCACTAAAAGTCGTTCGAGTGAGAGTACTGTACCACCGTGTCAGTCAGAATTAGGCTGTTAGACCCAGTGGTACACTACCAGACGTGATTTGTTTGCGCTTCGTGCTTATCCCGCTATAAAATCCACTGGATTGATGACCGATCTATGCGGCCCACCGAATGGACAAACAGAACGTGACGGGTCGATCAGATCTTTATCAAACGAGTGATCAGTAACTGCGACACGTTGTGATAATATGAAACGTCAGGTTCTTCTTGCCCAGTTCACCATGACGATGAATCGCAATAATCCTTCGGCGAATGGTAAGAAAATAATGAGCGAACAAACGCACGTGGTAATCTCACGGGGTGGGATAAACTTTCATTTCTCACAACGAGAGTGATCCCCTCAGCGTCTTCTGCTAACATAGTGCCGGCATGTAACATTGACAATGCCGAAGGATATTTCTCCCTGTCTCTATCACCTTTGGTTTGATTCCACCGGCCTGAGGATGGAATATTTTAAGGATAGGTTTTTTTCGGCACAGGTCCATTTTACCGGAAGTCCTGTAGAGATGCTAGTTAGTCACATGCCTGTACTGCCTGAGCTCCATAATAGACAAATTTCGACAGTGATATCCCCAGCTTACTGGACCCGACGCTGTTTTCTCGTCTGGGTCTGTTGGCGATTTGATTGACCTGACAACTGTATCCAGCCATGAAGGCAGCGTTCAGGCTCACAATAACAACAAACTGAGCTGTCTCAAATTTTCAACAACATCATGTAACGGTTCGGTTAGAATAACCTGGTGCTGGCCAGCTTACTATAATCCGGATGTCGGTGAAATAAACTAGTTTCGTGCACAAATCTACTGTTAGAGGTGGTCTAGTATGTGCATTCTCCCGTAAGCTGGTTACACCCTTGTGTCTTCATGCTCAAAGCTACTGTAGGTTATCGATGCCAAATTCGACTGCATTTGGGTTGTGTGTTCGGTAAGATTGATATATTAAGGGTGACATTTGTTACGAATTGGAAGGATGATCTTCTAAAAAGCAGTAAATTAGTGGAAAAACTCACGAAAGCATTTGAAAGCGTTTTTTATGGCTGTGGTACTTACTAAAGGATTAGTGTTTGCCGTAACACATGATATTGTCTATACTACTACTATACTATACGTTACACCATAATAATTTCGTGACACCCGGTACTTACACATCTAAACTAATTCCACAGTTGGTTTGGTTGTAATTGGTAACCAGCGGACAATGGCAGTCGGAAACGGAATGTACAATAATTGCATACTTGTTCTTGAGCATTTTCTGCGGAGTTTCCAACGTAGTCTCACTTCAGTAATGTTCAGTGGTTATAAACAACTTGGTCAACGAGTTAGTCGGATCATTAACGTGACCTGTTTTCATCATGTGTCTTGCAGCGAGCATGGTTGCGTTGCAGTTCTTAGATTCTGTTATCACAGTCTGTCCTACGCTCTTCATTACCGGTTACTGGGCTACCCATGTAACTCCTCAATTTCGTATGTATCGATCTGTTGTGCTCTTATTCCCATAACCATGGATTAAGGTAAACTAACAAATTACTGGTTCTCTGACGAAGTTCCCTGACTTTATGCAGCATTTCAATCATAGGCTGGTGTGACGAATGTAGAAGCAAAGGGTTTGGGCTTTCAGTTACTACATGAGCTGTTTTACAGGGTCTCAACAGAGAAATCCGCTAGTTTGAAAATGTTGCAACTTTTCTAGTTGATCATTCGAAATTAGAAAGACTGATAGAAATCGGCCTAACCTCTCGCAAATCTTCGTAGGTCCGAATACATGTAGTCTTGTGCCTGATGTACACAACAAGCTCACGGAGCAACTCGAGTCTCTCTAGATAGTAAAAAAATGAATCTGAACCTTTGTTCCCGTGATCCGGTACATTTACAGCATTACGTCTGCAAAAAAACGCAAAACGTTAGATGACCTAGAAGAACAGTGAACTGGCACGAGATTTCTGTTGCTTTCTGATGGTCAAGAAATTGTAGACCAGTAAATTGCAAGCTATGTTGCTGCTGAATATTTCATGTAACCGCTATTTTCTTTGGCTGAGTATCCATTTGTTTGAGGGAGAGTAAAACGTAACTTCTATTGCTGTCTTCGCAGACAAGCATCACTCGTCTAGACATTCGTTGTGGACGATAAGTTTTCTCAGTCGAACTTCTGTTCATGCTCCTTGCACCGAAAGCACTAGCATGACTGGTCTTTTACTCGTATGAGTTCGTCCTGCGCCTTCCTAACACGAATACCCCAATGAAGCGCTTCGGGTGATAAACGTTTTGCAGTTAAAGAGTACCCACTCTGAATTTACAATGCAGTCGATTCTAGCGCATGGTGGCTCATCTGGAATGTGCAGCCGAACGCCAAATATCCTGTCATCAAGGACCAACCCTCTATCACACCACAAATACTAAGTGAGCCTTCACATTGTTGAGCACGAGAACCGACTGCGAAAAAGTTTCGAATCAAAAAACCTGTAATTAAAACACTATCATGCACAAACCAGTATCGATGGACAAATGATTCCGAAAACTTGAAGCACTGGGTTCCTTTAAACAACATCAAAGGTGCAGAAATAACACACTGTGACCTGTCAACACTTTGTTCAATCTCATCAACTGTAAACGTCAGACGAGCAGAGACAGGCAGATAGTATACACGCATACGTTCACGTCAAGTATTGCGTCATCAATACCACGAGAACGCGATGGGTTACTTCGACCGCTTTTAGAAAACACAACTCCGGTTGGCCAGTTCTTATCAACGTAACTCAACACAACTACTGCCCCTCAGGCCAGTAGCTTTGGGTTCTGGTTGCATGAGACTATTCTGAATGAGCCAAGTGGTTCAGTTTGATGAGTTGTTGTCATGCGGTTTCTAGCGTTCGATGTTGCTGAGTTTCGAGCAATGTGTTCGTCGGTTTGATGCCAGTTGTTTCAAACATTTCGGGATGCGGTGTCTGCAGTCAGTTGTGGGTGATGTTGAGTCTACATGGAAACGAGAACTCTCTTCCTACTCATCACTGATCATTTCGGGAGTGTTGTTTTGCTCGTTGAGAAAGCTGTCGCTCAGTTCTGTCTGTGTATACATTACCGGAGTTCACACATCAGTTCGGTTGCAAGGGAAGTGAGTTTCTCATGAGCGTGACAGATCGACGGCTATCTCAGCAAATAACAAAACACGTTTCAGATTAGTTCAAACAACCGAAGGCAAGCTCAAACGGGTGAATTCTTCGCTCGAAACCCCGTCCTACCAGTTGTGAAACAACTCGTAACAACAGGTAACCAATTTGACTCATCTAGCTTATTCAAATGATCGTTGTGCGTTGTGTACACAATTGTTTGATGGAACCCATTGTTTTGACGTGATCCTGGCTACATAATACTTGGTGCGAATTTATGCGTGCGTATTGTTTGTATCTTTATATCTATCATATATAACCTGCATGTTTTTACGTTTGGGAGTGAAGGGTGTGAACGAAATGTTTACGGAACGTGACGTGCATCCCTTCCGCTCTGGTGATACAGAAGGGAAATGTTCGGTGCCTGTCTAGAGTAGTCATTTAACTGGCCTGCTTTTTATATTAATACTGAGGTGAACTACCGTTACGCATACTTTGGCAGAGTATCCGGCCGAAGAAGTTTTCCATATCTGAAGCTTTATTGTGTCCATTGTTTGCTTACAGATACATCGTTTTTATCTGTTTTACGTTGACTTGATCTCAATAAAACTTCCGTCCTTAATGTGAAATTTTTCTGCCGTTCGATGTCATACCAATCATCCACTATGACCGTGTTTGTGGATTTATTCACCGTCTCTTGAAGTCGTATCCTTTTCCGTCTGTCCATCAAACACTATAAATCTGTATAGAATATATTGTCTCCTCCAGTCGCAGGTAGTAAATTTTGTCATGAACGATACTTCTTTACTCTTAGAGATAGTTAGAAATATCGTTTAATCTTGTTTATTCGTTATACAATGTTTTCATATTGCAACATACCTTTGTCAGCCTGAAAATGTGTGTATTGTCTTATTCGATGTAACATGCCGCCTGGCTGTCGCATAGTTGCAATAAAATTTATGATCATTACAACAGAAATAAGCCAGAGTAGGCAACAAATCTAAGTGTACTCGACACTCACGTGTATTCGTTTATTCGAAGATACGACAAGATTTGGTATTTGTGTAGCACGTACAGTTGACATTTCTAGGTATGATGTGCAAGGACGAGAACGATCACATGATATTATGTTCCGTGGGTGTCCAGTGAGTAGGTTACCTTTAGGTTACCGACCTGTTCGATGTAATCACAACACTAAGGAATCCAGCATAAAAAAACATCACATTGCCTAGAACGTTCGTTTTCCGATTCACGGTTTGAACTTGTTGATCCGCATCTTTATTTGAACCAAGGATCAAACCTAGGGCATGACGGTTGTGAAGGACACGTTGACAACGAACTAAGTATGATCATAATTTCACTTCTGGAAGCTTACACTCATGCTGAACTAGATGGGACTTTGGGTGATGAAACTCTAACCTTAAAATATGCGATATTAAGTCAAATGAGGTTTTAATTGATTCAGAACTTTATCACCTGTTTTGTTCTGATTACCATGACCACTACTGAGGTCAAGGCCTATGGCTGTTCATCTGCCTTTTGTTAGGCATCTAATGATTAACAATTTACGACTATAGAGTGGTAGTAAGAACATGACTGAACCGTAAATATGAAGACTGAAAACATATTGATTAAATCTCAAAGAAATAATGCGTGCGCGTTAAGCCAGCGGTTCTCGCCGCGGTTGATTCCGCTTTAATTGGGTGATTAAATGCCTATTTACTGTAGGAGGCTTCTAAATTACAGAATGCGCGATAGCATCAATCTTCGGATTTATTCGTCGATATTAACGGGCAGGCAGTAAATTGACCCACGGATAGAGTTAACCAAATACTAATTCCATTAGCGCGTGATAATCGGCTTGACTCAACTGTTCCAAATCAGTGGAGAAAAGTAATAAGTGAACGAGGATCCATCTAAGTGAACCTCACAGTGGAGATTGATAAGAACATTTGGGTTTTATCAACCAAAGTGTTTCAAGAATGTTCTCATCCAAGTTGACACTAAGTGTTTGCGGTTTGTTAGAACGCATCGAGATGAAGGATACCGTTAGTATGTTGTGTCGCCTTCCTGTGGTTCACTCGGCTATTGTTGCATGTGCATATTCATAACGATGCATTCTGTGGTTAAGCACAAGCCGAATTAGGCCTTACAAAAAAGGAGAACAACACACTGTAATATAACCGTTTATCAACTGTGATGCGCATATAACAAAACGTGACAGATGTTGTCCAGCCTACCGCTATCCCGTATTCGTTACACTGGAAAAATCAAACCAGTTTATTCTAGCCAGCCCGAGCATAATAGTTCATCTGGCGATTTTACCGACTGTTCGCTTAGCCAGTGTCTACGGTACGTGAAACTATGAATATTTTAACCAGAAGTATATCCCAGTAACTCGTCATGTATACCGTCGGAGAGGAAAGGCTGTTCAAGACATACCCGTTAGGAGATGTAGGCCAAGAAAATGCTGATACCGCTTGGAAGAAGGATACTGGCACATACAGTTACTGTTTCCAATATGCCCCCACGGTTAGTTGTTTCAAAGTTACAAATCGCAACTTGAAAACAGTGTTGCACCTTAGATTTAATTCCAGAAGGTCTCTGAGATCCGACGCAAAACACTCATGCAGTCCCTTGAGTTGACATGATTTTGTTTAAACTACATGTTTGGCAGAACTTGTTTGTGACACGAAAAATATGTGTAATATGAGTTGATTATAAATAGGTACATAGATAATAGTAAATAATAATAAATGGATAAATAATAAGTAATATTAGTAGAAAAATTGAGTGTATTCATTAAGCCATACGGCTGATGATCACTTACACATTATTCTGTTAGTCTGGTGAGACTTCGCGTACATTTCCTGTTGTCTTGTGGTGTGAATAATGTGGATCCACATTCACTCGGTCTTTCACTGTCTCCGAGAATTTTTTTGGGTCAATCCATTTTTTACCTGCAAATTTGCCTACAGTAAAAGGTTACAGTCTTAAACACTGATAAACAATTCTGCTTGTCAGCGGCCTAAGGAGGCTGTATTATATCGCTTAATATACTTTTTATGGTTCTATAGTCATAGAGCAGTAGAACGGTAGTCAACACACTCGCCCCAAAAATGAGAGGGTCGAATGAGAGTATGTCTTACTGTTAATCACCCACCAGAGATAATCTATCTTCTTGTCTGCTTCTAAATTTGACCTGCGTATAAAGTAGTCACGGTCAAAAAACTATGCTGAAATACGAGTGACGTTCAACTATTTTGTTACTGATCGGAAAAAGTGATTAAGTTGGTTCCTTAAGTTCTGGTTTATCTGTGACTTCATTCGTTTTTTATTTGGAAAATGCTCATTTCATATGAGACAGTGGGTCCGGTGGGTAACAGAATCCAAATGTGAAATTTCCGAGCTCCTGGTGTGGCTTCGTAGCTCAGATGGCAGAGCGCTTGCCGCGTTGAGGCATGCTGTGTCTGTCGCTGGTTCAAATCCAGCCGAAGCCCTGACTTTTCACATCTAAAATAAGAACAGTCTGATAAACAAAAATTTCACCTTGCCTCAGTGTCGAAAGACAAAGTCCATCCCGAATAGCCTGTTTGCTGGTGGTATTCAAAGGACTTGTGACCTAACGGATAGGAACTAAAGTTAGTGACGCAACGGTTTACCGGTTCATACTTTATCTACGCTTCCCCTACCTGATGGATCCAAACAAGGACAACAACGGTCGTGGAATGTCAATATGTGTTGTGTCATACAACACAGGTAGCCCGGTTAGGCGTTTGCAGTACAGTCTCAGGGTGCCTTTTTGGAAATCACAGAGTCCTATCAAACGTGGGAATTTTGTACGTGCGAGGGGCCACTTGGTCACTGAGGGGAAGATTGAATATAATGCACGAAGGTGACAACTTGATAAGTTAACCAGATTTTACTCACCGGTGCAGAAATAACACACTGTGTCCTGTCAACACTTTGTTCACTCTCATCAACTGTACACATTTGACGAACAGAGACAGACAGATAGTATACACGCATACGTTCACGTCAAGTATTGCGTCATCAATACCACGAGAACGCGATGGGTTACATCGACCGCTTTTAGAAAACACAACTCCGGTTGGCCAGTTCTTATCAATGTAACTCAACACAACTACTGCCCCTCAGGTCAGTAGCTTTGGGTTCTGGTTGCATGAGACTATTCTGAATGAGCCAAGTGGTTCAGTTTGATGAGTTGTTGTCATGCGGTTTCTAGCGTTCGATGTTGCTGAGTTTCGAGCAATGTGTTCGTCGGTTTGATGCCAGTTGTTTCAAACCTTTCGGGATGCGGTGTCTGCAGTCAGTTGTGGGTGATGTTGAGTCTACATGGAAACGAGAACTCTCTTCCTACTCATCACTGATCATTTCGGGAGTGTTGTTTTGCTCGTTGAGAAAGCTGTCACTTCGTTCTATCTGTGTGACCATCGCGGCAATTTCAAGTGTACTGATAGACATTTCTTGAGACGCAATAGTTAGGAAAATCGCGTTAACGATTAGCTTAGTGTTTTGAACCTAGTATCTTCGGGCATGCACAATATTCGAGATTGTGTGGATTTCAAATTGTCGCTGATATCGATTGCCCTTTGGACTACAGAAGTGGATATATATCTTATTGGATCTGTTGAAGCTCGTCTGATACGTTTTTTCGGCTTTGTTTAGTATGGTGCGGAACGATGAATTCGTTGAGGCGTGTTTGGTTTGTTTGTAAAAACCGATCTTAAATTTGACCTTATTAGTCCCTGCCGTGTGCGGTAAACCATCATGTCGAATTTTGTACCATATTCGCACAGTATTTACTTTCTTCTATAACTATCATCGATAATCTAGTAAAACGTTCCTTCTTGATACTGCTTGACACGTACCCACCTTCATTCGCACCCGATTGTTTTTATGAACTCATTTCCCGTTGACTGGTAGCCATTGGCGGATTCGTGTTTTAGTTACTCCATTTTGAACGCCTTCCTGTTGGATAATGTGTGCATCTGATCAATTCACCTTCAAGGTCAGATAGAACCTTCATTGGAATTTTATTCAATATTACCATATAAATTCCAATCCTTTCGACCACTCTTTCTGACGCTTTTTGGACCAGGAAGATAGTCCCGTTAATCCGACCGTCTGAATAGGCGTCATTGGAATTGTTCAGTACGCGCTACTGAGTGAATTACCCCTAAGTCGCCAGGTGCGATTCAACATGTTCTCTGCTTGAACTGTTTGACTTAACTCGTTAACTGTTCAGGATGCTGAGTTTCTATGAACTATCCAGAACATGCGTTTGCATGTAACTTATTCCTGATCACCCCACGTTCTCTGTGCAGATTGTCAGGGTTGAAAATACGCCTGGTTCCATTGGATAGGATCCTGACCAAACCAGGCTTTTATGTTAGGGAAACAATGTTCGGATCACTGCAATATCTCATCCTCACACTTGCTGGTTAGTACATATGACAACATGTGTTCTCCCTACATTGATAAAATTTTCTCGTGCTAATGAAATGAAATTGCAATGAAGAATATCTGGTGTCATTGTTGAGTTCTGAAAAGTAGACGTAAATGTTGCTCATTTATCGATTCACCTTTTCTACAAGCGCCATTTCAATTTTAAATCTCTGTTGTGAACTTCAATGCTACGACTGCATTTTATATGTGAACTATCTCCCAAAGGCCCACTAAGATACGATTACTTCACTGATGAGTAGTAAGGATTCTCTGGTAATGAAATTAGAACATTACCTGTCATCTTTCCGTAGGATTTTCCGTTAGTCCTCTTTGAATATATATATATATATACCCTACTCGAGTCCGGATCTTCCTTGTGCTCGTCAATAGTGCATATTCTTTCTATGTCCGGGATTTGAACTCTGCCTAAAGCTGTGCAAAGCGACCGTAATGACCACTGTGCCACTGAGCTCACACTAGACACGACCGGTTTATCTTACTTGAACAACTAATCACATTCGTTTGTATATAATGCTGGGGTTGCTCGATCGCCCTGAATAGTTGTGTTTCAATGGAGCAATGGTCGACATGATCTCACGTTGAAAAGGTGATCAGAGTGCAAATGCCGGTCCTGACAATGATATCTTTTACTGGCGAGCTCCAACAAGAACACAACTCGAGTATGTTACTCCTTTTCAAAAGAATCCGGTTTAAAGTTCTACAGGACTGTTATAATTAATGTTCAACTCGTGGTTACCTCACTGGTCAGTGTCCGCTTGTTCAAAGAACACTTTTCTACTAGAAATACCTCTTACTTTACTAATGTGAATTTCTGAAGGTTGTAAAATTTTCAGTGAACAATACATTAGAAAGTTCGCCCTGGCCAACAGAGGATAATCACTAATCGGGGACACTGCAGCTGGAATGCTTCCGCAAAAGGTATTGTATTGAACGATGAAACTAGTGATCATCTGCGAACAGCACTGATAAAGGAGAAGGCTCACTAGTTTTCCAGCTAACCGGTACAGCTGTAAAAATATCAACATCTAAATGCAAATTTGGTTTGATGCCTGGCTTGGTTGTAGTCGTCAAATTTGTTTCAATTAGTCCATATGTAAATCTCGATTTTCGTCGGTTTAATATACCAGTCACTAAACAGTGAAACAGAACTGAATCACTCACGTGCAACTGAACGTCACTGACGTATATTGTCTGAGGAAAGCAGTTATGATAATCAACATCTAACAGACGATCAAATGTAATCGCTTGATTTTATTGTTAACTATCTACGGTTTAGAGTAAATTTTTATCAGCTGCAAAGAGCATCGTGCCGTTCTTCAAAAGAACGTAGCTTTACGGATAGCGATTAATTGTGGTCTAAATGATTGTCTGTGTTTCGATGGGCACATCTGCCATATGTTGCATCCATCAGTTTCCTCATAACCGATTGAACGCTTGAGTCAACAGAATCGAAGGAGTGCTTGAATTCAAAGCCAAGGCACGTGCTATGCTAATGCAACTGAGAGAAACACTGGCGCACGGGTTAGTGAGCCACACACAGAGAATATGCATTGCTGACTTTTCAGTCACAAGACAACTGAAAAAACAAGCTAGTAATGGTATATGACACGATCTTTCTCCGAACTAATTTCGCTGCACCTTATCGAGTACAGAGTGCAGAAATGAAACCTACAAGGTGTGCATTTTTCAACGAAATCAGTTCAAACAAGGATTTAGATAGTCTTTTCAAGTTTATCTCGGGGAAGGCTAATTTTAAATTGCTTAGTGACCGTCTCTCAATATAAGTATCGCATTATCGTTCACCTCACAGAAAAGTGCGCCATATTAGCATAGTTGGAAGTGTTGAGAAGCATTGTTTATATGTCGTTGGTTCCAAAAGCTACGCGTTTGAGAGCAAGTGATTGCTGCTCCGATTCTATTGAAAATCCAGGTTAGTCTGTGTCTTTTTTGGTCGAGTTAAGTGAAGTCGTTTTAGTTTTCACGTCAGTCAATGACGAAGACATACTCAAAACGAATTCACACAGAAATTTCATTTTCCGGTAGTGACTGAACTGGTTTTTAAAGTCGTGAATTTTCGGATGAATGATCATATTTCTGCAATTAAATGAAGTGAAACCCACTGCAGGCGTAATTACATGACAGCGTTGAAAAAACTGAACTAATTAATGGTTGATTCACATCTCTCGTTTGAGATCCAAGTGGTGCAGTCATTTAACTGTTCCATCTTATTCGAGTTATCCGTTCCCACCGAGCAACCGGAACGAAAGTATCAACTCAGCACGATATATTGAATCGGTCAAGTCGTTTGAATTTTCGTGTAACTATCATTCAGTTCATAGCACCATTATTATTAACGACCTTGGTCACCTGATCCATATGGGGTTTTACTTACCGGTCGATATTTTCAGTTCACTTATGCGTGAGAGCAGTCTGTTTCCAAAAATGCAATTCTACGAACCGCTTTAAAGAAGGATACAACTTTGTTCACATACATGAAGTATTTTCAGAATAAACTTCATACATTTTAGTCATTGAGGATAAACCAATATACTGAATAACGCCTAATGTTTGACTTTTCTTCAAAATCAAAAGAGGTTTGTTTGTAACGTAAATGTAATCAATAATTATTTTGTCACTCGCATGCTATTCAAGAACAGAACAAAATGGGTCAGAGCCAGTGCAGTTATTCAGTTTCTCATTTGTGCGGCTATAAAACAGAAAAGATTTAAAACCAAAATTACATGTTCTACTCAGGCAAGTTACTTATTCACTTAGTCACTTGATATTTTAATGCTTCATTTCAATCGATAACAAGGTCACGGGCGAGGTCGGTTTTAGTATCTTAACATCACGCAAATCACATTGTAGTGTGCTTGGGAAACTTGTGAAGCACAATACAGTCCAGGCATATAAAGAAAAATTTGGGGCATATAAAGTCAAACGAGTAACGGTCACGATTACAGTTAGCATTTATGCATCCTTACATACCATTAAAGGCATACGTTTAGTGATGTCCTTGAATTGTAATGTTTGTATTCGGGTCACCTAATTGATTAGACAAGCATGTGCACTTAGCAAAGGAACACCATTTCTCATTCTTTGTCTTTGTAACTGATCTGTTAATAGATATCATATGAGCCTGAGTGCACTATTCCAGATGGTGCACACATGCTGTTTGTCTCACACATATTGATGTTCAGGATGGCGAGATGGTGTATAAACTCATTGGTGCGAAGCAAAATGCTGTCTGGTTGGGGTCAGTCAAAATCCGCAGCAAATCGATTTTTGTAGTTGGTTTAGATCTACTGATCAAGCACAGTAAATAAACGCTGTACTTTGTGTTATTGAATTCTTCATAAGAGGAAAAACCACCGTAGTTGTGAGTTATCTGAAATTGAACTCGAATGAAAGATTACGGTTTGGAACAGATAAGGTAATGAGGTTTTTGAGGTGTTCTCGTGAACCAACATACTTGTTCGAGTTAGATTAAGCTATGTTTCAAAACGGAATCGCTATATACCCCTGACGAAGACATAAGAAAACGAAATTGAGTAATAAGAGCAGAATGTCCTAACGCGGGAGCGAAATCGTTCCTGGACTTCCTTGAAAATAAAGCTGATTTCGACGTTCCTTACGAGTATTTGTGTGCCCTAACTTAAAAGCTCAAATATTGATCAAGCGGTGAGAAGTTGGGAAAGAAATTTAATCCATGTTTGTTGTTGGAAGAACGAGTCTACGTGAAGTGTTTGAACGACAACTGACCCATTTCTTTTTGGCACCAATCTGGCCTCCTGGTCTGTATCCCATTCCCATAACTGGTTCACGCTGAGGTAAAAACGAATTTTATACGGTGTGTCTGAAAACTCTTCTTAAAGATAAAGTATCAGTATACAGACAGGTATGAAACCTTTGCTGCAAAGGTTATACGTTCTTTCCTCGTAATTTGAAAATGTTTAGTCCCATGATGGCTGCTTGCAATCTAGCAAGCACCTGGCGCAGCTCCAGAATAGGTTAATAGGGGTTTTATGTAGACATGTGGTCCTATTGACAACAAACAAAGTGATGACGGACGAGCTGACCTAGTTGGGCACCTTGAGCACCACGCATAAAGGGAATGAATACACGATACGTGTGTAAATGTCAGAATGTTAGCACAAACACTGATTCACTAGATCCTGCGGACACCGTAGTCAGAGTTCCAGTAAAGTGCGAGTCACCCTACTTATCAGTTAAACTTTCTTATCTCGAGGCTTGAACTTGATCGTCTGTATTGGCTTTTGGCTTGTGAGTAGTGGGCATCTACCACTAGATACTGGAACAATAGACTTGAGGAGTTTTGACACCAAAACACGGTCTCACACGGCACCAAGTATCACGTATTCTTGACAAGCGACATTAAAGTCCTACCCGGAATTCATCAGAGCCAGTGAAACCAGCCTGGTGTAGACTAACTGTTTTGTTTAAATCATACGAGATCACTTGCACGTTTGTAAACGTAGCTGTAGAAAACGTGATCGCACTTATTTTGGACAGTTCTTTCAAAATATCCTTGATAGTGCAGTCGATTTACGTAGTTCAGAATACTTTTACCTGAATCATCAAAAATTGAGAATGAAACGTATAGACGGTTCCGATTGTGTAAATTACAATTAAAACGGTTACAGTTAACGAACAATTTTATCTCGCACATATAATTATCTCATAGGCCGTCTTTTAGATACGTGTGGACTGATATGTCGTGTTTATTCCTGTTTATACAGTCTTTGTAAAAATGGGCGTTTCATGGTAGACAATATCCGCGAATATATATGCGCAGTCGCCACACAGTGACCAACACTTCGAACGCATTTGTTCGATGGTTTCGTACATATCACCTGAATCCTTCTAACATTCACTGATACCGATGGCACTCATTTTGTGTTCTGAGCCCGCACTCCTTTTAAAAATACTAGACACTATAAAAACATCTTGTATTGAAAAGCCTCAAATCCTCTAACTTCGTTAAATTTGCAGCTGAACTCGGTAATTTTAGACAAATCATATCGCTATCTTTCAGAAAACCACATCTTGTTTTTATGACAAATGGTTGTTTAGAAAATCGCTTAAACATGCATGTTTCAACCCCTGCACCACACATGCAAAATCCATCATCGTCAAGCTTTTATCACCAAAACTATAATACGTTTCAGTGATGAGAATATTGACACAACCGAGTTTCAACAAAGACTTCGGAAATTCGCGTACTTTTTCACATTGTTGATTAAATTTACCTACTGGAAGTTTGTTGCATTCCTTATAGATAGTATTTACACATTAAAATCATAGTATATTAGCAGTATAAGTTTTAAGTTGATATTGTGGAATAAAATCACGAGAATTTTAGCAAAACTGCAAAAACTAGACTGTTCCATGTCAGTTTCAGAAAACCCGAGATTCTGGTCCATTTATTTCGCGGTATTTTTACCAAATCGAATACGTAAACTAACAAAGTAATCAACTTCATCTAACATTCTATCTTGACCAATTGTAGGTTTCGGATACATATCACATGCGTAATATATAAAATAACGTTATTTGCAATATAGAATAAAGCCGTATCTATTGGTGATTTTCAATTTGTATAGTACTTTAACTGCACTGTCTCCAGATAATTTTTAGCGCCACACAATGAATGTTTGTTCATTATTTGAATAGATAATATAATTACAAGTATACGTTAGCCAAAGCGGGTTCATTACAGAAAAAAATGTCATTTTGAAAACACTACCTGATAATTTTTAGAAAAGTTTTCCGCGCACGCAAGAACACCAGGAGGACAATATCCACATGCATATTTATTAGCCTGAAAATTAAGTTCGTTAACATTTCGGATGGAAACCGAGCAAAAACCTTTTTCATTTTTTTTCTCAGCCTTCACTTTTCTTTTTTGTTGCTTCGAAGGGTCATTTGAACGAGCACGGTCGGTCGAATGGTCACTGTCGGAACTGCTACTGCTACTACTACTGCTCCGTTTGCCACTGCCATGTCCTTCTTTCTTCTCTTTTCTCTCCTTCTTATCCTTGTGTGGTTTATGTTTCTTTTCGTCTTCTTTTCCCATTTCTCTTCTGCACTGAGAACTAGTACTCGAGTTACCTTTGATAGGTGTGGCTCAACAATTGATCGAATTGAATAACCATAAACATTGCTTATATATATATGGTGTGAATGTGCATTTGAGCGTACTAAAACAACAGTTACACAACTGTGTTGAAAATCCAATAAATTTACTGTTACATCCGTATTTAATTTCAGCAAAATTTTTGAAATAATTTGTCTTCTTTTTCAAATAATATGGTCAAATTACTTTGAAAGCCACAAATCCGGAGGGGTTGTTGTAGGACAACTCATTTGGGCCTGCACGTGATGGTCTAATGGATGAGAAATGTGACTGTCCATATTTTATTCATGAGTAAGTTATTACGCATGGTGAACAGCATAGTGCACTTTCTTTCTCTATTAATCGAAAAATTGTTTTAATGTATCATTTAAACGTATCTGAAGCGCGCCAAAATGATCGCATGGTGAATCCATCGTCTTCATAGCTGTCGTCAGATTGGTCATTCATGATGTGCCATATCGATTACATGGATTCATTTCTGAGTACATTGAGCACATAGAAGCGGTAGCACACTAACTGGTGCATGACCATTTTTTGTGATAAAAGACGCATACAGAAATGATCACACACAGCCTTGACCTAATTAAAGAGTTATGATGCAACATTTACATATAGGTGTATGAAAAGGACTTAATAACTCGAGAACGTAACTGTTAAGTTAGGATGTTGTTAAGTTAATTGCAACTACTAGCGCAACTTTTAAATTTGACGCCTTTTGGGTTTTAGACTAAAACATCAATTTCAGTGAAGAACTATTCTCCTGTTTTATAAAACCGTAGTACAAACAACCTTCGCTTGTAATTGTATCATAAGAATGCTTTTGTGTTTCTTTCAGTCAATAATTTTTGTTGATAAAACCTCCACTTTCGCCATTAATCTAGATAGCTTCTAGGATGCAAGTATCTTTCTTCTCTATAAGCAGGTTCCGTGTATCTCCAGTGGCCCTTGACTTCACCGAAGGCAAGGCGAGCTCCAACCTAACTTCATTCAAGAGTTCTTCAGGTATTATGTAACCGCAAACTACCGACAACCTACCAAAAATGAACTAACCATGCTATACATAGTCAACCACATTAAAACTCGAACTTCTGCCCGATCCGGTTGCTAGACACTGGCTGCATTTTAGAAGCCCATCAACTTTCTTAGCTGGTCGAGTCGCGAACCATTTTCTGTTTCATCATCTCAGGCCAGACGCTGGTCATAGCAAAGTAAAGAATGGATATGGTCACTCAGGTTCATAGAATGTTACAGAGCGGGCAGAAAAGTCTTTTCTTGTGCGGTCCCATTTCTGTGCCGGATGGTTTATGGGTCTAAAGAAAACCTAACTGGTGATAAATAGAATGAAGCTTCAATGAACCTCATGGTTATGACAATATCAACAAAAACATTGAAACACACTGAATAAATATCCTGTTAGATATGCACATTTATTGACCTATGAGACAAAACTAGAATGGTGGTTGGGAAACTTGGAGTGCAGTTGGTCTCTTACGCATGTACTGATGTCTTGCAACTCCCATCTGACTGAACCGTTACCGTGGGACAATTCGTTTTAAAATGAAGAATCCTAGCAATGAAGTAGTTCCGTCTGTACTGTAGCACGCTTATTATTTTGTTCAGTTTGTAGAGTGATACCTTTAACTTCCTTTCTTGTTTAGTGAGAGGAGATGTGTCAATGGACGACCCAAAGTGTGGAATATTTTGTAGACAAGAATCGGGTCACTCCCGAGATGTTTGTAGTTCACTGGGAATTTTCCTAATCCCATAAACCTTTCTGGGTAGGAAATTTTCGTGAACCACAATTCTATCAGTGGCTCATCTCCGAGTACATTCCACAAGTGCCGAACCTTTTCTATGATGCGTACGGCAGACCTATATATTATTCTCCAGGTGTAGGTAGATTATAGGAAATGAAAATTCAAGGTGGAAAGGTCCACACATTTTTCTCGAGCAGTTCAGGCTTTTGAATTTTGGCTACGGTTACACAAATTGTAGATGGACCCACTGTCTACCACTAGGGTACGTGGTTCTCGTTCACATACTGACATGATTAGTTTTGTATAACCAAGTTAACAGTACAAACTGGACGGCGAGTGGGTGATTTTAGAGTTGTTGACATTGAACGGCACGTTATTCTCGACTTGTTAGACAGTTCACGTCGTTCTGTGAAAGAATAAATAACAGACGTCCTAAGATTGACACTTGCGGAACGCTGCTGTTGGCTGACAACTATCCATTTATCTTAACGTCAAGTCTTTGTCCAGTCAAATAATCTTCTAGCTAGGTCCTCTTTAAGGTCTAAAAGAGTACGTTTTAGTAGCTAGCTGAAACGATCAGTCCTGTCAGAGGCTTCGGAAAGGTCAACATGAATAGCAGGCACCTCCAGTCCTACGTCAACTTGAATCGTCCAAAATTCCCGACGAATGAAAAGTTTCATGACGTGTGAGTGTCCTCTAAGGAAGCCGTGTTGCTCGTTGGGGAGTAATCCGAAGTCTTCAACCACTGCCCGGAGAGAGTCCTCGTAACATACTTCCCATTACGGTGGTGACCACTGAAACAGTATCGTTGATCCACAGTTTGCTATTCAAATCTGCACCCATTTTTGAAGAATGGTGTGTTTGTGAACTGCTTCCGGACTATCGGCAGGCAACCAGTTGATTAGAAATACCCGGAAAAGCTATGCTCAATCGTTAGCGCAGCTTTTCCAGTCAACAAAGTGGTATTATGTCTGAATCGGCTGATTTGTGAGTTAGTGATTTCTCTAAATTGATTCTGACCTGTGATGCTGAACTGTGGGAAAATTCGATGAAGTTGTTGCTTGTATACTCCAAACTCGTTCGTGATCTGCAGCTATGTACACTTACCATTTACTCGGAGCGCTGATCACCTATGCAACTGTACCGGTAAATGCACCAGAGGTTTGTAGCTAAGAAACGCTGACCCAACTCCTTTTGTGAGCTGTATCGTTGCAGTAGAAAAGCTTAGGATTCGCTTTCAGCTTCTGAGCGATGGCAAAACCATGGTACGACAAACGCGTATTCAGTTTGTTCTAGTTGATAGATGCAATCGGATGTATGTTTTTATTTCTTAAGCATCAAGGTTTTCCACAAAGTCGAAGACGCTATTTGAACTTGGTTTTTAACAGTATCAAAGATCTGTCAAACGATGGGTTGCTAGTAATCATCTAATTCGAGTGTGGTGATGAAGCAGGGCCATTTAATCATGTTAGGCCGTGTTTTTATCCCTGCGAAGTTTGCCTCATGATAGTCCCTCAGATAACTATTTTGCGGAACGAATTGTCTAATGGCTGATTTTTAAATATCCCATTATCACTACTACCAAATGGAGCTGTGATATTTGGAATAACTATCATGCAAAACTGTGATATTCGGGATTAGGGACTTTGAATAGATCTAACAATCGCAATTGAATTGAAACCTCCCACACGAACAATAAAAAACGTGGTACTAACAGCAGTCAGCAGTTGATATTCATGAGATGAGAAGCCGAGTTTATGGACGCACAACAGTATTAAAAACCCAATCTGCATCGGCACATGCGAATTTAAAAATTATAAGTTAATTGGTGCCTGCTTTTTTAAAACAGTATCCTCACTATCTATCTGAATTCCTACGCCCTGAGCTCACAGTAGATGTGGAACGGTTCATTTGAAATATGTAGCCTGGTCCCATTTATTCACTCTCACTGAAGCTTTGGCTTCATTCTGCATGTCCCTTTACACAGTGAGTACATCTGTCCTTGGAAACACTTCAATATAATCCTCTAATACTGGACATTGAACAGGAAATTGCTAGGTAGGGCAATGGCACCCAAAACGTTCCATCCTGTTACAATCCAAACGGCGACTATGGTGGGTTCGTTCACGTGAAAACAGTTTCCAAGATTCCGCCTGTAGGGGATTTATTTGTAAACTTTCCAATACTCTTGCTCGTTGTTCACTCTTGTTCTGAAGTTTGTTGATATCCAAACTTCCGACTTCTGTTCGTATCGGTAAACATTGTGCGACTCCACTAATCTGTTGTTGATTTGACATCCCTTTACCGTACTTCTCTTCGGCTGTGATTCCAGTTGCAACTTTTGGATTACCCGTTCTACAACGTAGAATTTCTTCACTAATTAAGTTGCTTCTGATAGACCTAATATTAACTACCCGGCCCGATGATGGTTTTAACCAGGAGGTTCCTGGTATTGCGGCGCTACAAAAAAGCTCATCGTTCGCTGTCACTCGTTTCTCATGAACTCCAAGTAAACTCGTCCCCTTTGCTTTCTACATGCGAACCGGTTTAGTTTGATCATTCAAGATATACTCTGGTCCCGACTCCCCAGTATGCAATTCCTTGAGACCTGGTAACAGTTACATCTCCGTTTCCAGTCGGTTGCACATTATGATCATTCACTGAGCCAATTTTCTTCGTCCCAGCTGCACATGCAATTGGCCACGACAGGTACGCTGAGCAATGTTAAGTGACAACCCTAACATAGCAAAGCCACCGAATAAGCTAACATGTTTACTACCCAATTTATGCGTAATGTCCACCTGACATCAAGTCGCTTTCTAAACAGGACGATGCTTAAATTTAATGGCAGCATTTTTGCTGTCCGATTGTGCTTGCTTAAAAGATGTCGCTTGAACATTTCCCGTAAACCTCGGTCCCTTGTGTGAATTTTATTCTATTCGTTAGGACTCTCATGTCATCTGCAAACTATCTAAACTTAGGTCCGGTTGTGACCAAACCCTCGGTATGCTTAGTTGGGCTTTGCTTAAGAATAACAGAGATGAACGAAATGTTGATATTTTTCAGTAGTTGGTTTTACTCCATGCTGCCTAACTGGAAAAGACAAGCAATGGCTTAAGAGACATAAATGTTTACTATTTAAGATACTTCATCTCTTGGAACTTCGCAACTCACAATCCTATAAACCACGTGATTCTTCCCACAATTAATGTAGGTCTTATTGGAGGTTTCCATATGTTTTTCATTTGACTTTGGAGGCACCACCGTACTGTTGAACTCCTTCAGTGTAACACTTGTGCACCCAGAAACGAGGTGATAACATTTTTGACAGTTGTACGCTGGTCTTTATCAGAAATTGAGTTGGCAACCCCATTTCATCTTTTTCTTATGGTAAGCAGCTTGAGTCTCGGTATTCCCTTATGCGGCGTATTCCAAAGTTTCGGCGCAGTTTGTCTAATGGTTGTTGTGTTTTGAACATTGATAGAGTATATGAAACCGTTTCGGTGATAGGTTGCTGACTGGACCAAATCTTTCAAATGTACTCGTTCTCATGTTGGCCCAATTTATCTACCAATAAAACGGTGGTCCACGGCCGAGAGGTTGTTAAACCTCATAAAATCGAAACCCAAGGTTTTCCACAGCAAAGAAACGAAAGATTCAGTCCAATGAAAAATGGAAAATCAAATAACAGGCACTGTTCAAATCCCTCACAGTATGGAAGGGACGGTCTATGTATTTATTCCTGTAGTCTTCCCCGATTGCATTCAAAAGACGTTTTGTCGAAACTCTATTCCACAGACGTTCCACAGACATTCATTCACTATTCACGGATGTCCCACTACACGAGACAGTCGATTATATTCGTGAGCTCGTTGAAATGAGTCAAATTACTTTGCCTCCGCTTAGTGATATTCTGAGGGAAGCCTTATTGTTATGTAATGAAAACATCAGCTTCCGTTTTCTTGATCGGTGCTACCGCCAAATAGACGGAGTAGCCATGGCAAGTCCACTGGGGGCCATCTTAGCACACTTTCATTCTAAGGATTGAACAGGAGTTAGCCACAGACATATTACATTTTACAAACGCTACGTCGATGATATACTAGTCCAAGCAGGCAATAGATAATTTAGTGCAGCACTTAAATAGTTACAATCCCAACCTGAAAGTAACGTGTGAATTTCAGACCGACAACTGTTTGCCGTTTCTAGTCACCGGGAGGATGGCTTTATCTAAAGAGCCGTCTATAGGAAATCCACGTGGTCCGGTCAATACATGAACTTTAGTAATGGCACACAGGTCCATCAAAAACGCGCACTAATGAATACACTATTCACAAAAGCAAGACGAATCTGTACACAGCATAGCCTTGCGAAGGAATTAGACTTGATCACATCTATACTACAATCTAACGGGTATCCAACAAGGTTCATAGAAGGGCATAGTAAACTGAAACCACCTTCCGAACAGGTGGCCACAATGAGAAAAAAGAGGGTTTATATAGAATTGCATTTTAAAGGTGATTATAGCATGCACCAAACAACTCAGACTAGTGAATTCGATTAAACGAACGTTTAACGCAGCGGAATTCTGTGTATTAGCCCGGATCCAGAAACTGCCTGTCACTTCAATCAAAGATCAGCCTGTCGGTACCACCGCACATTGCGTCTACCAATTTACATGTGAGTGCAAAGTAAGCTACCTAGGCAGAACCGAGAGGTGCTTGATCTCCAGAGGAAGGAACATTTCCCCAAATGGGTGTAGAGAAGACGGACAATGTGGTTGAAACACGCAAGCAACCAACGTCCGCAGTCGCAATACACGTCCTGATCATTGGTCACGTTATCTACTCAATTTGTGCATTCAGAACCCTAATACGTCATGCCAACCCAAGATTCTTGCGGTTTGCTGAGGCGGTCGCAATCAGTCGACTGAAGCCGACCTTGTGCGTTCAGAAACAATTGCTCGTTAACTTGACCCTTCACTGGACTTACTGACCGTTCCTAAACCACCGATTGATTATCCACCCTGCCCCCTAACTGCTCGATATAAAAAACCCGTTTCATGTTACTGTAAATTTGGTATTGACGAGTCACTACCAGTTTTCGTGTTCAAACGGTTTTGTTCAAACTTCTGAAGGGTATGAGCTGTTCCGAAACTATTCAACAGGATCAGGTGACTTTAAACGTCCAGTAAATAGAACAAAAGACAATAATAAACACAAAGGAAGAAGTTATCTCAAGAAACTCACTAATGGTTCATCACGAGATGAACAAGAGCCACGTGACGCCTCAGATAATTCAGAAGAAGGACGTACTTCTGTTTATAAAATTTCACGGAAACCATTGGGTTAACAATCTTTACACACATTAATATCCACCATAGCTCAAACGTGTGCAACTGCACACTTGTACCTTATCAAGGTCACTGAAGGATTAGTTCTCCATAGTCGTGGACGCAGTTCATCCAACGACCCTGCCTCCTGCATTGTGTACTACTTCACTTGAAGTTGCATTGATTTCAATATAGCCAAGACAAATTGACAGCCATCTCCACGAGTAGCTGTACACATCCCGAAATGTTTGAAATTGATGACTTCCTAGCCCCAAATTGATAAACGAACCGCTCGGAATCCTACATTGTTACACACCCCACGGCCAAAAGCCACCAAGTTGACTGATCGAGTAGTCCGTGAATGTGTCGTGCAATCGAACCCCGAAGTTATAGTTGTAGCAGTGCCTATCCGAACTTATCAACCGGCCTCCTGGGCGCAACAGTGTTAAAACAAGCTCTCGGGTTGTCGTGGTCCTGATTACATGACACTTGGTGTGCTTGTTAACACGTCCAATCACTGTTTGTCTCCATTTGTCGGATACATATGACATACACGTTTGACATTTGCGACCCATGGGACTAAACAAGGAGGTGTCATATCGCAATGCATGTCTTCCGTCTGCTCCGATGAACTGATTAGCCGGAAGTCAATGTTCCAAATCAAATAATGTTCGAAATGGTCATTTGCAAGATGGTCGAACCTGACAGAAACAAATCGAGGGCATAGAATTCAACCGAATTGTACAAACCGACACAAAAAATATCAGTGGACATAATTCCATAACCTGACGTGGTGCTGAAGCATCTGGGAAATTATGTGGTAACCGTCTGTTATGAATTTCATGACGACGGAAGTAGAACGCTAACTTTCATATGATTACATGTGATAGTGGATCTACAATATCCTTAGTGTTGAATACTGTCAAGAGTCTGATGCATGCTTGGGTAACAGCACGGACGCGGATTCAATGGCTAATATTTCAAAGTCAATAAGAAGTCAGAAGTTTCACTGGGCAGACTGAAGCTGCTTGGAACTTGTGTGTTAATGATGTGTAGACTGCAGAAGTTGTACCAGCCGGGAAACCAACTGAACACACGGTGCCTCCAGTACCATACAATCACGAGATATTTGATTGTGCTTCACACTTCACACACCCACTTTACTATCTTAGAAGCAAGCGGCAAACGGTCATTTGGACCACGTATAGACAGTTTCGTGCGCATGGTGGAATGATCCATCTAGCTGAAGTCATCAGAAAATCTCAAAAGAAGCAGCCTGGCATTAATTCGTCGACTGATCTGATCCACGGTTCTTAAACGAAAATTAGGATGACAATTTATGAACAACGAAGTTAATCTTCAGGTGAGTGTACAAACTTAACCATACGCCCACGTAACTAATCCGAAATTAGCGGGCTAGCTGCAATCATTACTTTCAAAAGTGTGGCAAGTTGTAGTGTTGTGAGCCAAGAACGCAGATCGTACAAGGGTTGTTTATTCAAAAAACCAATACATGGGTTATTCGCTTGAACACGACTACAAACAAAAACCCTCATGTGTGTACGACACTGGTCTCAGAACTTCACGGTTGCCAGGGGCGTAAGTGCTCAGTTTCTTTATGTGCCAAGAACCATTTCATGCGACGCTGTACTCCAATGTTTCTTCTATTTGTCTCGCGGCTACTTCAGTGTCAAAATCCATGCTCCTGCCTCACTGCTGAATACTAGTGGTGTCAGTAGTGTGGTGCGATCGCTTGCCTTCATTACGGTGAATCCTATGATCTCAGGAATAGACATCAGAGATAGTGGACTAAATGTGATTTTCTTGTTTGTTGAAGTCTTGGCTCTGAGGAACCAGAACAACCAATTCATTAAAAGTGAATGGCTAGTCAAAAGTTGAAGTAATAATTTTCAAGGAAAGACAGAAGTGACAGAAGTGAAACATCACAAATAAACATTGTTACTGATTACCTGAACGTTGTTCTCAAAACTGTGAACTGAAAACTGTGTATAGCAGCTAAAGGGTTTTCACAACGAAACTGTCAACATTTGGCTGAATACACTAACGTGATATTTCGAACACGATAAATTTTACTTGTTTAAAATAACATCATTAACCCTTATAAGCTTAGATGAAATGTTCCATTCTTACTAACTCTGACATATTGAAACACTGTATTCCCCTCAATCGGTTAATACACCCGTCTGAGTCCAGAATTTGCTGACCATCATGGAACCAATTTCTGATTGCGTCCAACAGAGAATGCTGCCAGTGTGCAGATCATTCCGTCATTTCTGTGATTTTTGTCTTACACCGTATGTATTAAGGCCTCCTCAGACAGTATACCTGGCTCATACCCGTTAGCTAACAGTGTCTGTTTTACTGTTAACATTTGATTCGATATCATTATAACGGAAAACAGACAAAACGTGGCTGATTCATCCGCTCTTAATAGGGAATCAGGGATTCCTCTTTCGGCCAACCACTACAGAGTAACTATGAGCTTTTAGGGTGAAACGACAGTTTAGGTGTTTGTCTTGAGTGTTCGAGTGTATTCAACAAATTCTACGCCATTTTCTGTTATTGAGGAATCTACCGTGTTTAGAAGATGACGAGATTTTAGTATAATTAATTTATGCTGTTTGCAGTCTTTGGCGACGAACACGTCTATTAGGCCTGGGATTACTAATTGTCCTTCAATTTAAATAGCGCGGAGTTATCGATATTTGTCGTCCCTCGCAGGGTGTTAGCGTGGGGGGAATCGGCCATACAGAAAAATTCACAAACCGGCACCATTCTTAACTGTGTATTGTGGTTTAAGTCTATCAACTGTTCTCTGCCTGTTGAGTTTCTGCGTTATTCTGCGGGCTAAATTGGAACCACTGGCACCATAATAAAAAAACTTTCTCGCTAATAGACCAGTTCCAAAGTCTGATACTGGTGTTCACTCAGACCCAGTTTGAGCTGGCCTCGAGGCAATCAGAAACAACTATTTGTGAGAGACTGCAAAATAGTGTAACCAGTACCAAAGACACCCTTCCAAAGAATAAGGCAGTCAATGAGGACAGCGATGTCTTTCTCAATTTTGATCACTAAGACCAGCAATGTCAAACATCATATCGTTCCCATCTCGTCCGTTCATGACCTGGACAAAGTTTGACGCTCATATATGAAACAGTCCTTTGCTAGTGGTCTCACGCATCATGCGCTCTACTAGCTGAGCTGTGGAGCCAAACCGGGGGCTCACTGTTCGTTACGAGGAAGCTAATACCGAATGCTTTGTATATTACGATAATTTGGATAAAGAAGGTGAAGGACACTCAGAAAATTCATTTCAATACTTCTCATTGAAATCATCTATATCCTTGAAGTTACTGTAATTTCAGGTCTGATTGGGTTCACTTTTTTGTGTGAACTTGCGAGCCACATGTAACACGAGTCTTCCACCTATCAACCTTACTGATATCAGCGAGCACAAACACTCCATACGCAGCTGTCTATCACGTGGAAACAGATACAGTCACCGTGGCTTTGACAACTTGAATAGTCAGTCACTATTTCTACGCCGGTAGGCTGTTTACTGGATGATTGGTTTCGACTTGATATGCGGGAAATAATCTGATACAAAAATCAATTTAACTGTGACCGCAGTTGCCAGTTGTAGTACAACAGGGACTGCGATCAGATTCAGCTAGTGGAATGAACCGTTCGAGCATTCTGAGTGAGCCGTTAGGGTGGCTTGGTGTGCACCAGTAAGAGGCAATGGATTTAAAATAAACCCTAAAACGTCCTAGGTTGCAGTATTTCGTGTGTGTTTCCTACCTTGACTTGCCATTCTATTCACAAGAGTCGTTAATACTATTTCGAAATAATATGAATTCGTACACCAAAATGACGTTACGTCTGCGTTTTGTAACAAAAACGGAATCACCACAAGGTACCAACTAAAACCGAATGTGCTTTTCAAGGCATCAACATCACACAGTTCATACGGTTTTCGTCATATCACATTTCGTAAGTATTGTAAGTGATGTCCCTTATTCACGCATTGTGTACAAAGAGAGAATATGTTTATTCAGAAGATACACAAAATAATATTGTGATACCAAAAAGTGTGAATGTAATGGGCTTAACCTCGACACTTGAAAAAGGTTGATTTCACCACCAGAAGTGACTCATTTTTCAATACCACTTCATACATTAGGGTTTGATATGAGGTTTATACATCACGCTTACCTTACATCGGAATTAGTGCTAGTATGGACACATAATAGAGCCGTATCGTTTACTCCAACAACCTTACGTGAAAGTGCGTGCTTTTTATTTGGTCACCAAGGTAACGTTCCAGCATCTTTCATTTTTCACTGTTGTTTTAGAAATTTTGCTGGGTGGTAAAACGAAACACTAAAATGCGAAGCATGTTAAATGGAGAATAGGACCTCAGTACAGATACAACCACAGCTGAATCATTATATCATAAATTTAACGAGGGTTGGGATGATTTTCCTAAATTATGTATTCCTGACCTCAACATTAACACCTCCATGACTGACTCAGTTAGAGGCATACGGGAAAATTGAAGTCAAGATAGCTCCTGCATTGTAACTCATTCGCGATTTAGTTTTTTCGAATATCAAACTAGGTAGAGTCTGTAGATCAGCGCTGATGTTAAGAGCACTAACTAAAATTGTGCCGGAATTCTGTCTAATTTAAACTTCTGGGTGGTATTATAGTTTAATAATGTATGGTAGGGTAATTAGTATGTGCTTAATAGTCAAAACTTATCAGGAACACACGACAAGCACTGGCCTACGGACTCCATGGAATCTGAAACGAATGGTAAAGCGAACAAACAAATCAATTAGAACGTGCAACCTTAAGTATTTATCGTCCTCATAGTAGGATGTGTGATCGATGTTTACGGATTACGTATGTCGGCTGAGTGACAACAACCACAAAACTGGTCGTATGCTCCCGACTGGTTTTGACCATTAGGCGCAAACTACTTATCTTGCCATACCTTATAAAGCCTGTACGGCTTAGACGGCATTCGACCCTGTGCAATCTTGTACCTGTCCGAATGTTTCCTCAGTGGTGGTGAGAGAGAGAAATGCACGTATAGAAGTAGATGGTTTCTCAACTCCGTATCACGGATTTAGGGTGTTGCTGTATAGCAAACGTGCACTGGATATTCAGTATTTGTCACGGTTTATGAAATTCTCTTATATTGTGTACACCGTGATCCGTTCTTTCAGATCCGGCGGTCACTTCAATTGTGATGGAGTGTTATCTTCAGTTTCTCCTGCCACTTTCAAGTCGACCCTCTGTGACTATGATCACCACTGTGAACTGGAATAATTTTCGGGTCCGAATTTTAGTTCTGTGAAGCAGCCATTTGGAGGTTGACATTTAGCATTATAAATTAGGCAGTTTTCGGTCCTCTTTGCAGTATAACACAAGTCTTTTTCAGTTGAAATATGCCAACTCCATTTTCAAGGTCTTGAGATTATTTTGTTCTGATTGTGCCAAACATAACCAAGCAGTTGATGAAAGCAATTTGTCAGATAACTTCACGCATGTTCTTGATGGTGATTCGAGTGAACGGAAGCTTACGATTTTGTATTTCACACCGAATCATGTGATGTCGTAATGTGAATAAAAAATTGACGAGAGTGCACCCCAGATTTACTGATTGAAACCGCATAGCTTGTCACAGAACTTACAGTGATCACAGTAAAACCAGAGTATTCTGTCTGGATCATGAACGATACACTGATGCACTCATCTGTTTTTAGCTGCACATGCGTGGTCGTACGTGTACTTGATCAATCACTTAAAGCTTTCCTAATTACTCCTTGCAGGTTCAAAAAAGAACCTTTGACTCTCTAGATTTTTAAGCGGGTTACCAAAAGGCTAAGAACTTTTCTCAGTTAGTTGAACAGACTAATTTGTTCTGCTCCAATGATAAACAAGTGGTATCTAACGCTATCTGAGCCAAGCTAAGAAAAACGGTAGCTACAGTTGGTCCATTATAATGTAGTTGCTTCACAACCGAACTGTTACTAACAGCAGATAGTTAAGCTTAGTCAATCGATGAGAACTCTGGAAGTCCTTGACAGTTAAATGTTGATAAGTAGAACACAGATCGTCATTGTGCGCAGTGTTCTGCATATCAACAAAAACAGTGTCTACCTTACCTCAAGCCTTCCAATAAGTGTGAAATATTTGTGATTATAAAATCTTAAGATTACTAGGAGCACAAAATAGGTTACCTTTTAACTGTCACATGCTTTAATTAGTGGTAAAGTTATAAGGAATACGTTGCGGCTACAATTCTAGAATTTTCTTGAAACGTAAAAAAGGGTGAAATAATCAGTTGTAATTATGCGGCCAAAGATTATTGTCTAACGGCGATTTGCTGTTGCTCCAAAGCTTTCATTTCGGTCATAGCAATCCATCTTCATTGGCAAACTGGTATGTTTCTCATTCCTTAATCCTTCACAAATGAAAATGTTGAGATGTTCTGTTTTCTCTTGCGCAGGGATTCACCGTTAAAGTAAACACTGCAATAACGGCACTCTGGTTTTATCAGTCCCGAAACCATTCACCTAGTGGTAACTAGTTGGATGCAACTGTATCCGTCAGGCTTACCTGGTCTCTGTACATAATATAAGATAATGTAGTGTTCTCATCTTACGTAGGACGCCTATCACATGAATACAACAAAAAAAATTTGAGACTAACTAGAGCACCAGACTGGTTACTCTAAAGCAAATGATTTCATGCTCGATAAAAATCAAAGTGCAGTTAACACAGCATTTGCTTTAAGGTTGCAGCCGTTAACATGCAGAATGAAAACATACGAACATTTGAAAACCATTATCAGGCCATACGCCTAAAAGTGCTGCCTACAAATCGCACATTTATTTATCTCCTCAATGCTGTGTACAATCCGCGATAATATTTCTCGTACGTTTTAGATACAAGCACATTTCCGAATGTGGGGATGGTTCCCGTCTCATTATGACCGACATTATTGCTCTTGGGCATTTTAAAATTCGCAACAAGTTGGCTAAGCGGATCTTTCCTGATTTTACTCACTTTCTGATCCCGTTGGATCTCATCAATATCAGGTACGCCATAGAACAGAACTCATGATTGTTGAAGGAGAGTCAAAAGTTTAGTCAAAAGGCTTATCCATTAGACCATGGAGTGGACGTCGCTAAAGTTTCAGGAAAGTGAACAAGTTGATTGCCCCAGCTGTTACGTTTCAGTTTGTCGTGGGCTCAAGTCGATCAGTTAATCTGCAAGCAAGCAAACGTTCACCATGTGAACATGGTGCGTTATGAGAACTTGCAAGTAGTTGGTCTCAGTCACCAACAGCCTATGGGAGAAAATGCAGCGAACATAGAAATTAGTGTGTGAGCCTCTAGTAACCATCCTATCGTCCGCGTCCAAAACTTAAACCCTTGCTTTATCATTCGGATTGTCCCAAGGGGGCCATAAAATTGACCATTTCGGCGCTGCTTGGTGAGAATAAAATCCATCATTGTCAAGTTATGTATATTCGTGGCGTGTGTTCGGAAAGAGTTCATTCCTTCATGAGTCCGTCACAACCCTGAACCAAAATACCCTAGCTCCTGCAGAATGGGGCTGCCAAACTAGCAACCACGAGGCTACAATGTGAGGGAACCCAATTTATGCCAAATAGTAAACTTTTAGAATGTACTCAACAATCGTAATCAGGCTGATAATAAAATGACAATCTCGTTGTCGGTTGAAAAGAATGTCTGCTTGAGAACAGCACCTGAGGTATAAACATGTGATCTCAAAAGCCACTGTCAGAGCATTATGTGCATCATCAAATTAGCCATTGCTCCTCACAACATGTGACTAATCACAAAAGACAGTTGTGTTCAAAAGTTGCCTTGATTCAATTAATTTTTAAGATATGATTTATGTGCACAAATTTGTAATCTGAAACTCTTTTAATCAAGTTGTCGACGACAGCAGACCAAAGAAGAGTGTATTGTAATATCAGATGCCCATAGTTCAAATCTGACCTCTGTTTTCAGGTCACGGTCTATAGCCCAAGAATACAGTTTACATCCATAAGCTCTTAGATTAAATTTTGTGAATGATCATTCCTGAGTGGAAGAACCTACTCAGAATGCATAAAAATTACTGTCATGTTCCACACTTTATCTGGTAAGCTGCCGTACGGCGACTAATAACTCTTCTCCTCTGACCCTCGGCCATGTTACAGACTCGTCAATCTTCTGTTCTCCATTTTTTCTTCATTCCGACAAATTTGTCAACAAAATGGTGACGACTACCTCTTGGGTAGAAATGCAGTAGGGAATCATTTATATCGGGTATTCAATCAAGCCTATTTACCAGTCTTGCCCAGGCCATCATAATGGCGCATGGAATGTCAGGTCTAAGAATAATATCGATAAGTAAGTTAGCGCAAGATTCAAACTATATTCACCTCATTTTGTTTAACCTGAACAATAAAAGATTCGAACGCGACCAATGAGGGCAACATTCGATTAATGGCTTAGTTACCTGGTGTTTCTGGAACGCTATTTCACCGTTCCATATCTTTCACGGCTTAGGCTGAACTACCTCAGACTAAACTGAAGCACGATCAAACTACGTTGAGCTCAGTTATTTGGATGTACCCAATCTTGCAAAGGGAAATGAATTCCACTTCTTTGGACGAAATCAGAAGTTGGTTGGACGCATAGCCAGCCATCTCAGGACTAGTGAAGCATAGGTACTGAAGATCTTGAAGACGACGCAGAAAGTATGAAACAGTTTGGAAGTGAGAACTACTTTACACCCATGGAAGCGCGTGCATGATAACTGAAGTCAGGTGAAATTTTTAAGGTTAGTGACTCGCTTTTAGGCTTTACTAATCCTGTGTGTTGTATACTGATATACTCAGGACAGAGAAACGTGGGGGGAAAAACACCCAGTTGCCTCACATGTGGCAGTCACGAATGTTCTGTTTAACAGTCATCTTCCATGAATATACTAATACACAACTCGCATATATTGCGCGAAAGTTATCGCCATCCACTCTACAGCCGTTACTAGGACTACATAATTAGATACGTTGAAATGTAACAAGCCACAATGTCAGTTACTTTGTTTAAACTTAAACCTGAGTCTGAAGAAGTGACACTAATGAACGTGTTGTCAGTTAGCTGGGCGTAATGAAGAGCGAAGTATGTATTCCAATCACAACGATCGTCTGCATTATCAGCACTAGTTAAGCAGGTGGTTTGCTATCGATCTGAAAAGTTCATTTGGTGGGTATCATCAACATAAGGCAAAAATGGAGGTGCCTCAGTTTCTAGGTTCGACAGGACTCACAAACGCTAATATTGAAGCTGCAACTGTTCTCGTGAAATCCTACAACACTTTTTACGCGTCACCCACATGTCGGGTTTCTTTTTCCTCAAATCGGAAGGCGCGAACCCTATGGACACATCATATTCCAATGTCTGACAAACTCCACCGTGTTGAAGACTATACTCTTTGTCGAGATGGTTCTTCTTTGAAGGCTGTTTACGAGACGCTTTGGAAAGTTGATGAATTTCTTAGTTTCTTGTTCACTCGATCCATTTACAAAGGAACGGCAAACAATATGTAGAGATTAGCGAACAATCTCTCCGATCTTCAAGGAAGTTGGGCGAAGTCTTTCTAATGATTATCACCAACTGACCTTGCTCTGGAGTGCGTTAGAAGAACGGAAAACATTCCTGTACGACTCGCTTCATACCTATCTTTCCTGTTGTAACTTCTTTCGCAGGGTTTTCTCAGGGACGTCGGTTCTTCACGAATTTTCAGCGAGCTAATAACGAGTGAATCCGAACAGCTGACCAGAGTATAGAGCTCGGTGTTCGATAATAAGATGTTTTGCACGCACCACTGGTTGGCAAACACCAGTGCCGCAGAGAGCTTGCGGTAGCTAGAATTTGATCCCAACAGTCTGTGATATGAAACGTACATAAACTCAGCGTTTTATAGTTGAGAAAAAAGCTGCGGCGATGTTCCACAGGGTTCCATTTTTGCATCTTTTAAATGAAATTCCCGTTCCGAATTAGTCCATCTTGTAATCATTAGCAGAGAACGTTAAAATATGGTATAATATGAGCACTTTAAACGTTCCAGCTATCTTACTCAATGACTCCTGAATGTTTAGTTTCACGCAAATAAGCTTAAGTTCCACGCCAGAAACGAGAAGTCTGTGCATATCCGTTGCTCAACAAGCACAATCAACTAGCGTGACAGCAACCATCTACAGACATCCCTGATTGAGAAGTATCTAATCACATCGATACCTCATACTTTCTCGAATTCATCTGACATTGAATCGAATGAGAAAAATGGTGTAGCGAACAAGCTCGTTTTCGGTTATTCATCATCAGGCCAAATACATAACATTTATATGAAACAGAGTTGTCAGGGCGAAGCGAACAAAACAAATGGCAAATTCAATTGAGATCAGACACGTCATAGGCACACACGGAGACAACGTTTTGATACGACTATGTTACCATTATGACGTAACTGGAACCATGGCGTTTTTAATCGGTCGTGATGTGGATGTTTGGCCATGGCAACTTCAACACCTGAACAAGGCGCTTCTGTGTGCACAAAGGTGGAATATTCAGTCGAATTCCGATCGCTTCAGCCGTGGCCAAAGTTTGGCATCTGACAGCTTTTGAGTGAATGCCTCTATTTCAAAGGGGAAAAATGGCTTTTGAGCCGGTTCACGAACGTTCTACTACGGTCGCTTGAGGCCTTTAAATTGTCCTATGAATTTAATCTGTACTCAGTGCAGCTTAACCGCCTTAGTGTCGACCACAGCCTTTACTATTCTCATATCAGTTTGTCATCCACACATTGAACTGCAAACACTATGGCTCATAATTGCTGGCTGAGGTCACCCTGTCAAGGCAGAGTTTCAAAATAATCCATTAAAGTGCCAACATAGCATACTGTCATTGTGAGATTGTAAAATGTGAACTGTGCTTCCTGACTGCGGTATTTTTTTTACTGGGGCCGCCTCTGCTTTCAACGATTGTCTTCATAATCTTGTTACCTTGTTTTAAACACTGCAATTTACAGGTAACGTTGCCAGTTCGTGAAACTATATCTAAAGATCCGGAATAATTAATGTATTGTGCCTGATATATCCATCACCAATCCATCGTTGAGAAACAACCACGAGTATAATAGGCAATAATTATGGACGTTGATAAATAATATAAGTATACAAAACATGAAGTAGGCTGTAGGGGTTCGACATAAATTTAAAGCATTCAGTGCAGGATTTAAACCTTTATACATCAAGTCCAAAGTTGGGTCACGCCAAATCAAAAGTGTTTCATCCAACTATTTCACATCCTCACAGTAAGGTAGATGAGCTATACATCCACCAAGAGGTGAGGAATCGGACAAAGAATCAGAGAGGTCATAGCCAATAAGAGGTAAAAATGATGAAATGTTTTAGTAGGAGGACGCAAAGCAAGAAGTCAGGATGGTAACGAAACGAGAGAGATAGGTAGGATAGCCGGCGACTATAAGCGCTGATGATCGATTGCTGTCAAAAGACGAAACAGGGAGATCGAGTTTTTGAACGATTAGTAGCTGACAGAGATAGTAATCAATTCACTTAAAAAAATGTGATTTTTACAAATAATGTACAGGTATAGTACATAACTAGTTCAAGAACTAAAACTATCTTGATAATTCTTAAGGTCAAGACGTGCAGCACAGGATGAGAACTGATGAAAACTACCATAGAAAAAAGTTTCCAAGTCGAGATCTGATTGTGAATGATCCGATGCGCTTTCCGGGACACTGCGATCTGCATATTAGATCAGAAGTTTACGGTAAGTAATGGATATCAGACATGCAGAATGCAGCTGAGAAGGTACGCCGTTGTGTACGATATCAGGGAGGTTTGTGATTGAATAGGGTGATCAAATGTTCCAGATTACAAACAGATTATCTATAAAGTATGTATGGAGCTGAGGGGTATGGTTACAGGAGTAAAGGAATGGAAATAACTTTCACATTTAGATTATGAATCGCGTACATCAGATCCAAGAACATTTGTGATCATCCAAGCGTCTAACATGCAGAGGGGAAATTAATCGCACCAATATCAAGAGAACTTCATGGCGTAAACTGGAGGTTCGATTAGCAAATTATTAGTATTTGTTATTGTGTACTGTTTCGTAAAATAAATAAGACAGCCTTCATGATCATAACGCAACACGTCCACGATAAAATTCCTTTAAAACTTTTCTTAGTACATGTGTAATAATGAAACGTTACCGACTATTGATTAACGTTCCGAAATCACTAAAGGTTACTAAAGCAGAACGCAACCGTCAGGTGGTTGTGAACAATTTATAGACTTCCGTCTTGGATGAACTTAAGACCTGTTTTCTGTTCCAGCATCAGGATAATCACAACACGGGTTCAGACCGGATATCAACACAGATAAGATTTTCTTCTTTTCAGCCGTCTCTGGGCGGAGGTACTGTTCCTGCGCGCGCGTCTCAGATTCGCACCAATGGAGAAGTTGTCGACAGCTGCGCAGACTTCTACTTGAGTGGCAATCTATCCCCAGATCTGTCCGCGGACCGCGAGTTGTGGGCTCGCGAGGCGAAGGTTGACGCTGCTTGAAAGACGTGTCTGGAAGAACCACAGTGTGAAAAGAGCCATCAAGCTGTGTGTCAACCGTTCAATGTTGTTGTCTATGTTGCCGTACAGCAATGAAACTTGGACATTGTATCAACGGAACGTGTGCTATCTGAGCCGTTTTCACTTGCAGTGTCTAAGACGCATCTTGGGTATTCGGTGGTCGGACATGGTTTCGAACACTGAGATATTGCGGCAAGCGGACATTAAGGGAACGGAAGCTATGCTGAATGTGAATCAGCTTCGTTGGCTATGTCCTGTCCGCCGGATGGGCGACGATAATATTCGAAAACAGCTGCTGTACCGCCAACTGAAATCAGGTGAGCGAAATCCTAGCGGCCAAAAACTGGGATACAGGAATGTTATCCAGGTAAGTTGGGAAGACTTGGCGTTGGACCGGACAGTCAGGAGAAATATGGTCCGGAGAGGCGTCTGCGAATTACGTGAACTGAAGCGCGTGGTACGCAAGGAAACCATCAGTGCCATAGGTCGTTTTGAAATGACCATATGGCGTTGTGATATATGCGGTCGCGAATGGCTGGCCGCCTTGGATTAGTAGGTCATCAGCGTACTCACAGTGCACCGTCAGCCAAGAGACAACGAGCATATTAGAGTCAAGTAGGTTACATCAGTCGTATCCAGTTTTTTCATGTACACATTAACCAACGACTGCCATCGTTTAGAGCTCATCCTCTCCCCTTTTCAGAAATTTGGATGTCTGTGGCCTTCTAGCTTCCATTTTCTTTAACATTATCGGTATACTGTATAGTGAATGTTCTGTCTATTTTCTTCCAGTTCAACCTCAAGTTTTTTCATTCACATCCTCCCTACAATGCACTAACACGTACTCCTGCAATGGAATGCTTCTTGTGTTATATTTTGACCATTTTTCTTCCCAGCGTAGATCTCACCGTTGCAGTCTCTCTCTCTCTCTGTCAACTTTCCGAGAAGTAGGGGTTTCAATTTCGAGCCTGTCAATTGGTTTACCAGCATTGGCTGGCTGAACACGAAAGCCTCACTCACACACCTCCTGATCTTGTTCCTTCGGATTTACACTGGATACGTGGTGTGTGAGTGGAACTGCAAGCGGTGCGACGCAAGCCACTTGTGGTGATGGGTAGACAAATGTGTCCTCTGGCTTCGGTCATTGTGACAGGCTAATCCGAACCGGATACAGCCAACCATAACCATACCACAATGAATATGAAAACAGCAACACACGGGAGTCAGAAAATCGGTCAATAAAGGTTATGGACAGCGTGTTTGCTACCCGCTACACAGTCACTTCTAAAATGTGAGCTTGATTGATTGTAGGCCAAGGGAGAATAAGTGTCTGCACGAACTTCTTCTGAGCGCAGAGGTTAGGGTTGTGCAATCGGATACTAATGGATTCGGCAAACACCAACATTCGGAATCACCATTTTTGATCGATTTCTTGACTGGGTGATTAGAGTCAGTCAAATGAGCTACAATCGCGTTTAAAACCGTTTTAGTCACACCATTGTTTAATCACACAAGATGGCGTTCACGTACCCTATCAGATAACCGCCTTATGGCACGACCAATGTATGATACTCGATACTAACAAACAAATGAGTAAACACAACAGCCAGTCGTTGAACATGGAAGTTTTTTCTTTGGGTTGTAATATAATAACAGGTTTTCAACGGAAACTCACATAAAATTGGGCGGCAGAGTAGGTTGTTTCGATTGACTTTTTGAGGTTTCTTGCGATAATGTCAGTCACAAGGTTCCTGTTGAAAGGGAGATTAATAAACACAGGTTTCCTATTGAAAAAAGTGAATTAAGTTTCAATTCTAATGCCTGTATCATCTCAACAAAACACATTGGCTAACCATTCTGTATGAACACTTCTTCTAGGAAACCTAGCTACACTTAGTGTCAGAGATGCAGATCTTTAACGCCCTGCCCATCAAACATCATGTGAGGTTTCGCTTTTGACTTAGTGGGAAGAAACTGACAAACTCTAAGTCTGTTTGCTGTACAATTTTTGTTAGACTGAACAATCCTTTCCTAATCTGCTAACATCTAGAAAATTTACTTTGTTGTTGTTTTCCGACTCGTGGTGAGTGGCATATTAAAAAGATTCAGTCGCTCGGTCCAGAGAATTCGGTTTCAGACAATCGGTAAAACAAACCGTGTTACCTGCACGGCTATCACCTTGCTGGATATTACAGGTTATCTTGCTAAACAGTGCCATGTTTCTTCAGGATGCGTTCTATGTTGAAAGGGGTGGCAAACATGTGAATGTCTGTGCAAAATAGAACGAAACTCGTGTCTGGTGTTACTTTTCGAAAGAGGATGGCTGGAAAGTCGGTCTGAATGTGAAAGCTGAGATCAAGTGTGGACGATGTTCAACTTAAAACACGTCTTATGCCCCAAATGGCCAAAATTTTGACTCGCTTGCTACTTAACAATCAAATCACTGCCACTATACAAATGGGGATTCCAATGCAGGCTTCTTGTTAGATTTTTCGACTGGGTGGCTGTCGCTAAACAACATGGACTGTAGGTAATCCTGACTGTTCAATCATTTTTAGAGTGACTACGCGTTGGAAATCAGCAGTCACAGCTAGTGAGTTCACGTCAGGTCCCTTTTTAATCTCGCTCAGAATTCCGGCATAAGTACCAGCAATTCCCGCTAATTGCAGACCACAGACAAATGTTGCGCAGTTGAACTGATCCCCTATCGTTGTCCGCAGTCTGTGTTTTTCACATTCGCGGTTCACTGCACATGCGTAGATCAAAAGCATCACGGTCAATCGTGCCAGCTTGAGGCAATACTACCGCTCGTTGAACAAAGACGATTGCCTCCCGAAAACGCTCGTCCACTCCCGCAGTGTTTCGTTAGAAGCGAGAATATGAGGTTTCTTTGGTACGATAAAACCAGTGTATCCAGAGTATTTTGTCGCAGCCAGTTTACAAGGCAATCGAACTTTTCCCCATTCGGAACACATCTTAGCATCAACTGAGCCATGGTTTCAAAAATCACCCTGGCTTCAGTATCATAAACAAATTTAGTCGTGTTGATCGTGATTGTCTCCACAACTGAGCCCGATTTGACGTTTGAATCTCCCAACATTACCATGAAAGTACGCGCCAGCGTTTCGAGTAACTCCGGTTGAGTACCATCTAATTATGGTTGTTACTGCTGCAGAATCGCATTCGTGTCTTCCACTCTGCTTGCAAAACACCAGCTATTAAATCGTCTCCGTTGCAATCGGGCGCCCGATCGAACGGTTTTATTCCCAACCTGAGAAGGAGTCAGCACCGGTTTACTGGGAGCGAATCAAAGCTTGACCAGACAGATTTCGTATGCACATTCAGGCAACTAACAACAAAGATAGTCGAGCAAATCAGGCACGATTGTTAATTTGTCGTAAAGTGCTGTTTGTTGGTATTTTGTTTGCTAGATTGGGTTGAGACTGAACAACCGCAGGTTGTTGGAATCTGATTGCTTCAGCCCAAGTTTTAACCGGCTTCACAATGTTCTTCATGTTTTACTGTTTCATTTGTTTCCTCTTTCTCCTGTTGTGTATCCCAACAAATACTGTCAACTTTTTGTATTCAGTTGATCGAGGTGATGAACTTTTTGTTGAAGAACAATTCCCCATGGTGTTCAGTGGACGTCAATACATCCGTTTGGTACTTATAATCAGTGTCGTAATCGGTTCTCTCAAGTGGCGATTTTCTGTTCACTTATGTATTGTCGCATGAGGTCGTTTGCCTATGCGCTGTAAAAAGACTACTTTTGAACAGTTCGATGAGCCCTGCCAGTCTCTAGGGTCGTCTCCTGATTCTCACTGGCCAACCAAATCGTTCTGTTGCCCAGTGAGCAGCTCGCCTGAACTCCGTTTTCTATTGGTCAAATTGTCTTCGGTAGGCCGTCTATCTTATTTGCTGACCCTGTTACTGATTCGACCGTTCATTTTGGACTGCATTGATTGTACTGTTTAGTGTTCATTTGACACTATGCATCATTCAGCCTACCGGTTCTACACAGTCAAGCTTTTCACGAGGTCGATGGCTACATTGATCTTGTTTATTACTATTCTATTTAGTACCATGTTAAACCAATCTGCACTTCCGTAAATGGACGGATCGATTTGCAACCATCCTTTAGTTTCTGTCATGCTAACGATTCGTTCAATCGACATCGATGTGTTGGTGACATTTGGCGGTGAGACGCGATCCATTTGACCGCGCGTTACCGGTCGACCTTGAGATCGTATAGAAGCAACAATGACCATCTATGGCGGTCATGAGGTTGGAACGTATCAGGTTATAAGGGGGGGGTCAAAAAACAATCGAAAAAATATTGTTGAGATAGAGCCAATGAGCACAGGCGTCTGATCACATGGCTGCAACCTGATCGACTAATAGGACAAATGGACAACCATTCACTCGATAGTGAATCCGCCTCAAGAAAACTGGACCGAAATAGTCCAGTTTAACATCAACCAACTCAAGTTCTGTTCTACCAGTAGGTTTGCGCAACCCCTTAGAGTGGTGACACCCTCGACCATGGCTCGAACAGTGTTGTGCGGTTCACTTGGCCTGCTTCTTTCTAAAAGGACCTCGGCCAGTTTTGTGCGAACTACTACCCTTCCTTATCGAGCAATAACCCCAACACACCAAACATCAACACGTTATTTCGCGACTATCATCAACGTATCAGCTATAGCTTGTGTCTGTAAATCACCTAGAAAACCTGTCCGGACTCTGACCGTGTGTTTGTTGGCACTAGATTCGCTCTGCGTTTGAATGGACTTCCAAAGAGTCGCCGGTAACAACATTGTATGACAAAACTGAGCAAACCAGAGACGTTGAAAGAAATAACAAGTTTTGCTGACCGTTGAATTCAAAGATGGTGGAAGTTTGTTGGAAACAAATTCACAGTAGTGTGTAGGATGGTAGGTATCGCCGTTCGTTCAACTGTCAATTGCTAAATCTCAGAATGTTTACGTTAGGCAGAAACATTTCAGATGGATGGATGGATGTATAACTCAGATCATACAGTAACTAAATCGTAACACGAGATAACTTCGATAGGGCCGAGAAGCCTGGTAGTCAGCACTCAGTAGAAATGGAATGTTAATCTCGGAACCTATTTTAGCACATCCAAGTCACTGACAGTGGAACAAACCGGGTGTAAGAGAGACAGTCTATGAGGTTCGCGATGAACTTATAAGCACCAGCGATGAACAGAAAGCTGGGTGGAGTCCTTCGAACAGTTCAACTCGTAGTTCTGCCGTAGTGCTTGCCACACGGACCTCTGAGGGTGCAACCTGGCCACTAGACACATCCCCACTACCCGGATCAGAAGACTCGCGGAAGATCAGGTTTCTAAAACGCTACAAGGTGGCCGATTTAAGGGAACTCTCTCCAATAGACTTGTTATAGGGGACTGGCCGTGAACATGGAGCAAAGCTTTGGTTGAGGAAGATAGTCACCTCAACTTATTGAGCATCATCACAACCGTCTCTACATTAAGAGGAGCCTTCGTAACATACGCAGTATGCACAGTGAAATCCCGATCATACCAAAGGTTCTGACCACAGGGTGCATTAACAAGCGGAGAGCAAGACCATGAACGGCAGACCGTCTTCCACTTCGAACACGGTTATAGTTGTGAATCCTTGCATAACGGTTGTCAGAACGTAGTGATACCTATAGGCCATCTATAGTGATTGTCAATCTGGGCAAGCGAAGTCACCAAATCAACTGGAAGGCCAACAGTTTGGCTGTCTCGTGCGGGAAAGAATGTCTAAGAAATGTCAACATATTCGCAACCCTTTACCTCCATGCGCCGGACCGGGTGGTGGTATATGGTGAATTATTATCTACAAAAACACTCTGGGTAACTGCCAACAGTTTGGAACTAAACTCCAGCAATTGAATTCAAGACCTAGATTAAGATGGTGATAGCATCTTCGGCTGTAATGCTATACGGGCAGAACAAGACAGGCTAGCGATGCCAATTCATCGCCTTGTCTAGCACTTTGCTATCTATTTATACACCAAGGCTGGCAATAGTCCGCATTACGTTCAACACACAGATCATCAAGATTAACTGTCTGGGTAGTCCTGATGAATCGTCTGAAATCAGCAGTGGAAGGCCGAGCCGACACTTACGAACCCCCGTCATCTGTAAGGTTGGCGAGAAATCGATCTTTCACTGTTGGACAGAAGATGCAGCGCCTCGGTTCTTTCGTGAGGCTGAGACTTAATCTATTCATGCGGGTGACCGATCATTTTAGATAACAAGTGTGTAGTATAAACATCTTACAAGCAAGGATACGGTCCAACAGAGCTGCCCCCGAATAGGCCAGCTCAACATGCCAACAAACATGCTGATCTTGTGCAGGCTGCGGTGGTTCGCACCTGCCTTACGAATGCCATTTGTTTCGTCGTGTGCTGGACCAGGATGAAAACGACCATCAAATGGGCAATCTGTGAAGTGGGCTCCAGGAATTAAGGCTGTAATGTCAACGGCTCGATTCCGTGTGGCGTAACCGACTTCCTGACAGGAGCTCTAAGGGCGATACTCATCTATGATTTGCGACGTCGTCCGCTGTTCTGGAATCGAAGTCTAGCACTTCTGTTGAGAGAACCTGTGTTCATTTTTGTCGTTTCTTTGCTTTTTTTGTTGTGACGTTTGTACGTTAATGGATTGAAGAGGATAGAAATGTAAACGACCGTACATTCAAGAGAAGAAAAGTAGCGGCTGTGAAAACAAGCTCAGGGACAGGAAAAAGTGGGAAAGTCGGTTGAAGTTTTGAGTATCATTCAGCTTCCAAATATCACGAACGGAATTTCTCGAGCAGAGCTGATGAGTGTTTCTGTTATTCTTCAACGTCCACCACTATTGAGAGATGTATAGGTGAACAAAAAATTAAAGTGGTCTACTTCATTTCTCATCGTTACTAAAGGGAAATTCACTTGGTTAAAGTTTCGATCCAAACGGAAGAAACTTTTGGGATAGACCGGTGGGAGTTCATCTCCACGAACAAAATAAGTTTCCTAAGAGGAGCGAAGTTTGAGACGAATTGTTAAAACATGACAATAAACTGAAGGGCCGAGGTGAGTAAATAAGTAAGTTGCTTTGGCAAACTTTTTCTTCGGTTCAACAGGATCCACACAACTTACCTGAAGCTAGAATTCGCGAATCTCATTAAAAGCATAGAGCTATGCAGTAAACTATTTGAGCTCGTCATCATAAATTTCAGTTATAGGTCGTGCCAGTAGGCCTCGAGTTATCGATTGTTCTGAGGACAGCCCCACGAGGAGACGAAATAAAAAAAAATGACAAGTACAAGTGTAAAGAGAGAAGAAAATGAAACAAAGGACAATGAAGCTTCAACCGTGTATTAACTGCAATGGTTAAAATGGTACGGGCATCATTTTTGACAAAAAAAATGGTGGCATTAACGTAGGAATCAGCAGCAAGAGAGAATGTGCTATCTCAACGGCAATCATTTACAAGCGCGTATGGAAGCAAGAAGCATGATAAGATTAGGTGGATGCGTCATAATTCAAAATAAGTTGACAGTGAAAAGAACGCTTCAAAAACGTGGGATGCTGAGTGGTTATCGATAAAATGACTGCTGCGGTGGCAATCAATTGGTGGATGGCGATCATTGTGTGAAAATTTTTGAAAATAGATACCCACCGGCAGGCAAAAATTGTTTCAAGGATCGTCGAACCATTGTCGATTGACGCTGGCCAGCAAAATGTAAAGAACGCTTCTTCAAAGTAAACTGTACTACGCCAGAAAGCAACTGCCGTGAACAATAGAGGTTTTCAAGAGGAAGCCATGATCACTTGACGCGCTCGGAGTAGTTTTGGCATACATCCCATCCCGAATGAACGGACACTTGATTCTGATGAACCACTTGTCATTAACGTCAAATCCACATTAAATAGACTGAGACCGCGATTGCCTCTCAGGTAGCCCCGTTCAAGTGTCACACTAGTTTTCACACGATTCGGTGGCGTAAGTACGATGAGAACGACAGAAAACAGTAGCTTACAACTTTGACAGTTCACTGATTGAGTATATGCATGCTTTTTCGAGGAAATGGGTGTCACACAGGTCGCCACAAAAACCACTGAAAAATTGGGCGGCTCATTTAATTTCTGATCGATTGTAACTGTCGTTGCCTAATGGTGTTACAAATAGAAATTTGATCCTTCGATGAACCCATGTTTATGGTATTTCGAAAGATTCCATGATTAAGACAGATGTGGATTGCACGTTCAAGAGTAAACAAGTGAAGCATGATACTCACAGTTCCGTGCCAAATTGGACAAACTATGCAAGCAACAAGTGCATACTGGATCATCAGCAGGTCTGAACATTGAGCAAACATCAATTCCAGTTAGGTCATGAGTCATACATTGATTTGGACTACAACAGCCCTCTCACTTGGTCGACTTTCAAGCAAAACCACATATACACGCATATTACGTGTGACCATATTTGTCTGATGACAATCAGCTGCCTGCAACCCTGGTAAGTGGCATATTTTCCATGCACTGTAAAGCAGCGGACCGGGACAAAAAAAGTTATATCGGATTGTTTGGCCATAAAGTCGACCGTGTAAATGTGTATTTGTAGAATCAAAAGAAATTCGCCAGTATCACAGATAAATGACGAGTAAACAATATTGTTCAAGTGATAAAGCAGGTGTTAGAAAAATGAAAATTGCGAATGTATGTAGTTGAAAAAGTGCACATGACAGGCACTCGCGTGAATCTGCAGATACGGAGGAAGAGAGAATATCAGTTGGAATAGGCATGTTACAAGGCAAGTAAAATTATGCATCTATATAATGACCAGGCAGCACACTATCTTATACTGAACATGATAAACTATTAGTAATAGGTGCTAGTTTGTTGAAAGTTTAAAGAAAGAAAATCTTACAAAAGGGTTGACAGTGCATCCCTTTGCTGATTACAGATGGAGAACTGCTTGATGAACCTCGAAAATCAAGACGAATGGGGACCTTTACATTTTACAAACAACCAGAGCAGTATCTTAATATGTTAGACCACGAATATTTCAACAATCCTATTCCTGTCAGAAGGAAAACAGGATGACATGGAAATTATGACATTCGAAAATCACATGAAAAGGTATATTGGACCTAACCATTAATATTGTGGAGGATATCCGGGCATTCCCGGTTGGGATGGCATTCCCATCGGATAGTGTTGGCCGGGAACCATTTGACCCGGCTGTCCAGGCATCATTCCAGGCTGTCCTGGCATCATTCCAGGCTGTCCTGGCATCATCCCGGGTTGGCCCGGCATCATTCCAGGTTGTGCCGGCATCATTCCAGGTTGGTATGGGGGCATGCCGGGTTGACCATACATATTCGAAGAACCAGGCTGATAAACCCCACCACCCGGTTGTAACATAGCTGAGCCCATTGAGGCTCCATGTTTAGCACCATGGTGACCAGGTGGTTTACCTCCGTACATTGGGTTTCCGGGGCAATAGCCACCGCCACCATATTGCTGTACAAGACACAAAAGAGGAATAAATAGGAAGACATTGTGATTAAAAATAAAAGAAAACCAATTTTACCATGGATCAAGTGCGAGATGGTTGAGCTACATTCTACCAGTTAATCAAAATTGCTAAGGGGGGATGATACAAGCTGCAAAAAATACAGTTTCCCAAACAGAATGGAGCTGAAAAGTTAGACATACACCAAAAGTACTCTTGAATCCTACGAGCTCTGTGCAAAAGTATCACAGAAGTAAGTACTTCTGATGATATGGTTAGCGACATCCTTGAACAGCACATAAACAACCGATGGCAACCTCTAGGCATCAGCTCCAAGTATATGTAACCCGAACAGTGTGTCATGGTTGGTGGAAAACGGTAATGCACCTGTCCAGACATTTGGTACAAAAGTGGTTTTTCGTTTATCCACAAACGATTTTCAACAGAAATCAAACGTTTCGTTGTATTGAAGCTTAAGTAAGTCGAAAAGATGAGAGTATAGCGGCGTTAGACGTTACTAATGTGTTAAGACGAACAGATAAGAAAACAATATTGAACAGCAAAGAACGAGATTGTAAGCAAGGGCCTTCCTCCAAGTAGTACTCGATATTAGTAGTTGAAATGGGAAAAGCGATAATGGACATGTAAACTGCAAATATTAGAGTACGCCATTCGCCCTCCGAGGAAAAAGGCGTTTGCCTGTTTTACAAGAAGTGTACGATGAAATTAAGTTGACTGTAGTAAACGATATGCTCCAACACCTTGCACGTAGAAAGAAGGGTGTTCAGGTGTATGATTGATTCTCCACCGAGGTGTGAGATTCACCAATCACTTAGTTCTCAGCAAATGAGTCGGATGTGGGAGGTTGTTGTCGTTCAGTGAAGGTAGGTTCAACAGGTCTATTAACTGTTGGTGGTAGACGACGGGGTGGCACCACCGTTGAAGTGGTTAATATAAGCGTGCTCCACAGTGAACTCTATTAACACACCTACTCTGGCTAAAGGAACGAACTACGAGGTCAAATCGATGCGTCTCATCAAAATAAGTGCTGATGAACGCAACCACTGCGGTAAACATATCAACTGTCGATCTTCGGTATAAGCATTTAACACAGAAAAAACCGAATGAAGTGGGAAACAGTCGGGCACAGACATTCTCTCAGGTGACGTCGCAGTCGTGGCTGTGTACCGCATCAATTAGATGAAGTGAAGCAAATTATGTAGCCTTGTTTCTAACGAACGGTGTGAAGTCCCTTTGAATGTAAAGTGAAAGCCGCTGCGTTGCACAATATGTCAGTCAAATGTTCCATTGGTTTGCATTTGTGAGAGTTATACACTGTCGTACGACTCGTCGCCTCAACCGACTCGTCAGAGAAGCACGCCGCACCACCAAAGGAGTGCACAAAATTCAGAAGTACAAATATGGAAAGTAGTACAACCGCACACAAAATAATAGTTGAACAGCTTATGTATACATACGGGAATGCGAAAACGTAACGGGACTATCAGCCAGTGATAAGTAAAACAACTGTGATGAACCACTGAATGTAACGATCAGTTAGTCAACGCTGCATTAATTAGTAGGTTATGCAGCTTTGATCAAGCTGTTTGTTGAAGAGTTGGAAAGCCTCAGTTTCAGTACGAAGTAGAATGGACATTGTCTGACGAGCTAATCGGCTTGCTCGATACAAAATAGAAGTTTTTACAACCAGTTAAGAACGGCTTACGTGTACAATCGCATTATGTGTCAAACTTCAGGTCGATGGTTTAATTAATTTGCCGTGAATATATCTACGCAAAAACCCTGAACAGATCAGCTGACTTATTTGTTGAACCAAGTTGGTAGGCTACTTTAGCAAGAGAAAATGGTAACTTCATAAGCTATGCCCTATACACTAGCACTTTTGATCCTTCTTTTGTTCGAGGTTCTACATGACAGCCACAGAAAGCTGATTGGTAACCAGCCTAGGATGTGTGAGTAGACAATAACGCTTCTGTTTACGGACGGATCCCACGATGGCGCCCGTCCCGTTTTATACAGTCCGCCTGTCGTGGAACTGTTGACTGTGATAGGTTGAGTATCCACTAGCAAGTAACAATATCTCAAAGATAATAAATGACAAGTTCAAATCAATGCCTTGGATATTTAGTGTTGGGATTGGTGTACAAACTTAACGCAGTGGTGCTTGTCGGGACCGTGTCCTGTACTTTACAGGTGTGTCATTTTCTATTTCAATCCGGGTCCCATTGCGTCGTGCGTCTGTGTTTCGACCGCACCGAATCACATCCGGTCGCAGTATTCCAAATGGCTGAACGTGAAGATGGTAACTGCGTTCGGATACGGAAGAGGGTTTTCGGATCGAGGAACGTGGAGATGCATATGTGCAGGTTAGGACAATGAGCGTCGCTTAGACTAGAGAGCCTGACACGTGATGGGCCACGTGAGAGGGTAACACGATGGCTACATACCCTTCTATGCTTAAAAGCGTGAGTGTGCTAAAATATGTGGTAACAAACAATCTTTTCTATCATGTTGTCAATCCCGAGAAAAGGATAAGTGACCACAAAACTGAAGCGGTTAATAATTTGACTGTAATCAACAACCTACATCCTGTCATGATATTCATTTAAAGCTGTCAATATGCGTGATCCCCAAAGTGACTTCGAAGGCTCGATGACATCTAATCTGTGCAGTTTCTGGATTTCCACCCCGGATAAATTTTACACCTTTGAAGTCTCATTCGTTAGATTTAATGGTTCTGGACCAACTGGACCAACACGGACGACAAGAGCGCAAGATGTTGGCTTAGCGGCAGTGGGTAGGTGAAGGTTTACTTTCATAAGGCTCTCGTGAAAATGCGAAAAATCGTGTCCCAATGATACATTCACAAAACGAGCTAAGAGGACTGAAAGTCATATACGTGGATAGCGGGTAGGTTTATGCGTCAGAGGTACATAGCAGTACCACTGAGTAGCAGTTCTTAGGAGTATAGAAGTAAACGCTAGTTCGCAACTGCGTTGTTCTACTCTTCGTCGGTTACGTAATTTTCGGAATTACTTGTGCCAACTAACATCTGAAATGAGCGCTTGGATGATTACATTAGTGAGATAACTAAGTGCCACCACTGAGAGGAGACAGGATAGAATGCTAAGCGGTGTTTCTAAATTGTTTAGCTGGTTGAAAATGGTTTCAAAAAGGATCTTTCTTTACCCACAGCTTATAATGACATCTATTGACTGCAAACACTAACTTTACAATCAAATGACTACGCAGTACGAATGGTTCACGAATAATATATGCTGCTGAACTCAAACGAAAACGCACCATCCGTTCATCAGTAGTCCCACGTAGTGTCATCGCTGACAGTTTACGGTCTTGTTCTTTGCCGTTGCTGACAATACACAGAGTGAAGTTATTGCCTTTACCACTCAAAGGATGCCGACCACAGTGAAGACCAATTTTGAGTAGATTTCCCTCGAGTTTCTAGAACACTCTCAAGTTTGCCACCTGTTTTGGGCAAACGAGTATGTCGTTTGAGACATGTTCGCCCATGAGAACAGAGCAGACAAATACAAGCAATCACTCGGGAAACAAAACTCCCCAAAAATAGTATTCTGGGCTACGCCAAACACGATAACCATCACGAGAGTAGCTAACGAAATCGATAAATTCGCCCACACTGACGATTCCAAATATACTCCTAACATCTTCCCTGTGAGTGATGTCATAAATCCGATTACGTGACATTATGAATTGCGCAATCACCCATATAAATGTTGACAAAAAATATGCTGGGAAAGTGTGTCAAAAAGAAAAGGAATGGACAAAAAAAAGTTACCTTAACGAATTATCAAACGTATGAATGTCGTTATCTGTGATATACTATCACATTTCTGAACGGTGCTTCGGGTGGCCACGAAATCCCACACAATCAGGTGACAACTATGGACTTTCAGATTCATCAAACATCGCAACCGCGTCGCTGTACAATCGCCTTGTTACTGAACCTAAGCGTTGGCGATCTAAACACACAAGAACTGATGCGGGAAACGTGGCCCAGCCAATGACAGATTAAACAATTTCATTATTTTACCAAATGCCCACATATCACAAGGTTTTTGGAAAGTGCGCTGACAAGCGGCCACAGTGCTCCACAATAGTCCTACTTGATACGGAATGTCTGGTAGAGAATAAGATAAGTGAACACTAATTCTATTCACGCCTTAGGTATGAACATGTCGTTTTCAGAGCAAACAACACAATGGATCTCACGTAAGCATGACATATTCCTCCTTTCAGTGACAATCGGCCATCCTCATAGATAAGAAGGAGATAAAATCTGCCGATGCTTTTGCCAGCTTCGTTAATATTTCCACACCAATACTATAGGCTGATAGAACAGTGCAACCCAGGTAGGCTGCATGGGCTGGTATCGAATGGATTAATAACAATGGAGAAATCAGGCGTAAGAATGACAGTAGTAAAACAAGACACCTCAATCTGAAGGTAAGAAGTGGATTCTACGCAGCGATTCATTTTATTTGATACGGTTTGTAGAAGCCAGTAGAACAGTACCGTTTACTAACCCCAGTGGAAGATTGAAGAGGTGCCTCATAACTGATGCTTGTCGGGTCATTCTTATTTTCAAAAAGGGTGCAAAGACATTATGTGGCAAGCATAGAAGTGTTAGCCTTGTCTCCATCGCATCCAAGCTGTTTACGGATTTCACAGTGCGGCGGCCTGGTTGCGAGCACATCCATCTCATTTTCACCTTGCGACAGTTACAGCCTACTTTTCTCAGTCAACGGCTGGGGAGTATTTTGGGACCTAAAGGCTACCTTTGATTCGGTTGTTCGATAGGCTCTCTGGAGCCGTCTTCGTCGCAGATGAGTCCCAGAGAAGCATGTCAGTTTATCGAGGTCGTTATAAGCCAACCTTGAATACAGAATGCACATACATGAGCAGGTATCTCAAGCGTTCTCCACGTCAAGCGGTGTTCATCAGGGGTGTCAGATCTCCCTCGTCTTTTCAACTATGTGATGAACAGTATTCTCAAAGGAGTACTCAGGGGCTTTGAAGATCTCGAGGTGGAACCCCTGCCAAATAATAAGCTGATCGGTATAGAGTATGTGGATGACACTGTTTTACTCGGTTGTTTGTAGAGAACATGCAGACCATTTTGAACCAATCAAATGGTATGGCCGGTCTGTACGGTATAAACTTCGAATCTTCGAGGTGTAGGGTTGTTACAAAAGTGAGCTGAAAGTGATACCATCTTTGTTATTGAAGGCAGGTGGCTCTAGACCATCGATTACTTCACTTAACCTGGTGGTGTTATCCCATTAGCTTTTAATATTGTTGACGAGGTGTCCAGGAGTATGGAAAAAACACGTAGTGCGTTAACCAGCCTACGTCAATTGTGGCGTCGCGGACACAAGACTGGCGATTAACGGAGAGTTGGCAATGCGTGCAGGTTCGGTATTTTTTTGTGGACCAGAAACCCGGTCCATTCGTGCGGAAGATGCATGTAGACTCTCGGCACTCAATCGCCATTGTCCTCGCCAGTTAGCCTTTATCAAACGGATCGAATGTGCCAGAAACAGGACAGTCTGTCGGTTTGCAGCCAATAACGGATAAAGTAAGTGCGGTCTTCGCTGGACGAGCCATGAACCCCGTACGTGGTGGTTGGAAGAAACTGTAAAGCTGCTAAGTAGCGGCTTAAACACGGGCTACGAAAGCATTGACCGTCAGTTTAGTAAGGTTGACAGAAACCGTTTGCTTGGTTGAGGGAGTTCGTGGCCATTCATGGAGCTGGCTGAAAACACCCTCTGACATGACAGTGTATCATAGTCAATGACGAGCCCATATTCGCAAAATTATGAACTTTTTCATGCCTCATTAATCTTAATTTTCCTTCTGTTCGCTTTTTTCCTTCTCCGAACATTTATGCTTACCCACTAGTCCACTACTCCATAGGCCATTATCAGATCCGACGACAGTCTAAGTCAAAATAATTAGTGGCGCGGCTCAAAGATGAAAATGATGTGACGTCGCAGGGTGAGATTATTGGGATAAAATTGGATTAGCTGATACAACATATCTGTTACGCCTGTCGGTAGGCAAGCAGCGACGTTCACCAAACGCATTGGTAGGATATTCATTTCCCTTGTTTCATGGGAGCGGCGACAGCGGTAACGGATAAAAAGAAATGGTGAGTGGCCTGACCAAAACGCAAAAGAATTCCTTTTGCAAGACCTACTGACCAAATATTGGAGTTCTGCGGATGAAGAGAACGCCCTTGCATGGTAGATCGCGGGTGATGGAGCTGGAACAACTTGATAATTGATGCGTAATCGGGTGTTTGGTAATTTCAAGTTGAACATCACTCACACTTGATCGCAGCTGTCGCACTCAAAGACTTCCCAGCGAGCCCCTTTCGAAAAGAAGCACTAGACTCGAGTTTCGCTTTCATTAGAGCTCGTCAGTAGTGCATATCCTTGCCACAGCCGGGATTTGAACTCTGGCCATTCCAATCATGAGTCAACCATGTGTGATGAATTTAATCAATGTTGACCTACACTAAGCAGATTTATCAAACATCACACACCAACTTGACACACAATTTAAAAGATGCGACGGATACCTGGATGCAAATAAAACAAAGATTACCATGAAACTGACCGGATATCTCCTCATGAAATTGTCGTTACACGCCAACACACCAGCGGGACAAAAGCCACAAACGCAACGATTTTTCTACGATGGCAAATGATTATCATGGAGTAATGAAACAAACCTTTCGCATGCGCCTTTCATATCTCATGCGGCGTTTATTCATCTTCTGTGGGTTGTTCCAACTCCCTCCATCAGACGAACTAAACAAGTTAAATCAGAAACATTACGGCACCTGCTACTACTACTGCTACTACTGCTGCTGCTTCTCTTGTGACCTTTCTTCTTGCCCATTGTTTATTATCACAATGTTAATATGGAAAAGATGAGTTGGCAGCGGCGAGAACAAAATCAAGTCCCACTCAGCACGCTGAACAATCGGCCAGCTGTAAACGTAAGGTTGAGTGAGCCCGATGATCAGCAACAAAAAATAACGTGTTAACATGCACAGAAAGTTGCCTGCGTCAAAGTTTTATTGTCTGAATCAGTTCACTCGGCAAACGCCTTTTGGAGAAGCATCAATGTTCAAATTTGAAGGCGCTTCAGACATCGAAGCCATATAGCAGAACCGTAGCATTCTTACCAAGAAGGTTGCCACCAGAAGAAAAGAAACCACTTGCCGATCGAAAAAGAGAAGTATGTAGTTGTAAAAGCAGAAGAAAAGTGGAAAGATTGGCAAGTTCGATCACTTTCATGCATTGTGGACCTCACAAGTAAAAGCCGGAGAGAAAAAAAGGTACAGCAACACATTACGATATCGTCATCTAAAAACTTCTGCGCAGCGAATGCGTTATCTTGAAAGTGCTTATGTTCAGTTATATGTAAACTGGACTCGAGCAGTCACACGACCCTATCACCCTGATATTACAAGAATGACATCCCGCCCGTAATAAAAACCTTCTACTCTGTAGGACATCTGGCAGTCCGACGCTATGGGCAGGCCAAAACTAAACCACGACTTTTCACAGCACCTCATGTTAACTACACTCAAGCCACCCAGTTTCTGAACGAAAACGTTTTGGCTTTAAATGTTCCATGCCTTTTTATGAGTCATAATCAATAACTGTTCACCACTGCTGACGAGTATTCACACATCCCCCTTGTATTTTTATGCCCGAATATGATTGCTTCCACTGTGATCCACCGTTTTTGTTCAATTTTTTCATCGTTTTGCATCCATTAACTAGGAGGGTGATACTGATTCCACGCCAGAAGTACTAGAGACTTTCTTATATGGGAAAGCACCGCTATTGGTCCGTTCAGTTCTTGTAATTCACCATGGACATGGTGAAGTAGAGAGCTTTACCCGTAGACAGCGAAAAACAACTACCTTAATATTATTTCCCGGTCACTGGAAACCCGTCCTCCTTGACTCGTTACATTCACACACATCACTTCTTTACACTATATCTAATTCAAATCCACACAAAGAATGTTTTGTCAAATCACCAACCGGCTTCATGTTAGGGAATGTCCTGCTGATCGGCCAGCCCTGACCATCTGCCCAAGCAAAACTGTATTCGTCAATCTAAAAGTGACCCTTTAATGGAGCAAAAGTACTTGCTGTAGCATTACTCTCATCATATTTACCTAAAGACTCCTGATGAAAAAGTCTGCCTCCCAACACTCAGCTTCTGTGTGGGTACTGACAAGGTGAATTGCAACCCATACCCTTAAAAACACAGACTAACGTTCAAGCTCAGCCGAATTATGGAAAATGTTTTAAGTGAGAAGGACTAGACTTGATGCCGGCCCTCGACTAACAAATCACGCAGGATCCCGGTACATAAGATGATAGTCAACCAGTTATACCACAAAAACAGCGTGCACGGTCGGATAACTTGGGGGAATCGCGGGGTACCTGGTCATATTCCCTGTCCGGCATACACATCTGATAGACCCCTGGTTTGGACTTTGTTTTCGCCACAAATCTCGTGGCATTGTTGATCGATTCGTATGCTCAAGTGGATGCAGACCTAGCGAAGTGGGAAGGTCGTGTGGCAACTATTTACTACCCATTCACTTTATCTTATTAATGTCGTACTACCGTTGTATTTAGTTCACCGAAGGCTCTTCTATTTTGCAACACATATCTTAACATATGTGGAGTAAAATCTTCGAACCAGTTATTTCATTTTCACCTTGGACTATTGGATTCAAACGACATGGTTTTCAATCCCAAGATGGCCTTCGAAGTCTTTGGTTGGACGATCTCAAGGAGGGCCCTATATTTGCGGAGAAGAGACGGCAGGATCACAGTACCATTCTCAACAATGAGATCGGATGAAGCAGTTATAAAAAAGCCTAACATAAGAAGTGAAACCTGCCGAAAACTAGTCCAAATAGTACCAGGGTTCTGTCAACATTATTAGAAGTGGCTTCAGCGTTCGTTTAGCCAGATAGCGTGTTGAAAACGAATGTTCTTGTCTTTGTACATAGATACCGGGGTGTACCATAAAGATGACAGATGATGCTGGAAGCCGGCCTAACAACAAGCAAGTGGTGGTTAGATCACTTTGTGAAAAAGAAACAAATCTTCAGGAGGTTCTGATGATGCCTCAGCTCTTGATATCAACACCAAATGACTATGGAGACGACTGAAAGCTTTATATCGTTCACGCGGATAAAAATGCCACTTACGGAAGCCATTTTGTATATCAAAGGAAGTTTTCGGTAAAAATGAAACTGAAAATGGCAGCGCAGACAGTGCCTCTAGTGTTGGGGAAAACAGCAACTGGTTGGTAATTAGAAAAACTACGCTAGGAGTTGCGCTGGCCGGTTTCTAGCAAGTGGGGACGGTATATTTCCTTAGTGACTTGAGCGCGCTCCGGGGGGAGGGGGTTAGCAGACTGCACGGCAATTTCGTATAGGATTAGAACAAGGATACCACCAGGTCCAAGAGGAGCTCACTGGGCTTGCGCCATTTGACTGGCAGGGACAACTGGGGGACAAGTGATGAAAAACGGCAAAACCTTTTTTGACGAGAGGAAAAACAATCTGTGAACCGCTATGACGCACTGTTTTCAGACGCGCGCGCGGGACGCCAGGCACCCAAGACACCTAAAATTGTTGTTAGTGTTAACCAGCCTGAATTTGTTGAAGCGAAGTTTTTGGAGAGCCCTCCGGAGTTTCGACAGAGAGAGCGGTATGCTAATTTCAACAGGATTTTGAAGAGCTTTAGACATAGGGTGTCAGAAAAACACGAAGGGCCAACGCTTTCTAACATTAAGGGCAAACGATGAGATCTTGGCCATTCTGTATTTACTCCCTGAAGCACCCGTGATTGCGATCAACCAAACAGGTTAATTGGGTAGTGCAGACAAAACTTAACGCCAATGTGGCCATCTAGTCGTGTGTGGATACTGTCTCACGGCTATTAATCAAGTCCCCACTAGTTAGAAAGTAAACAAGACGAAATGGATCACACACACAAAAGTATTCACTTAGACTTGAGGAACTCACCGTGTTGTGGAATCGTGTATGCACGGAATAAGTGAAAGTACGAGGTCATCGGCAAGACAGCCTTACTTTCACTTACAGCTTGGTTGTTTGTTTGCAAGGTATAGACACCTTGATGTTGAATGTTTGAATACAGACTTAACTATTTTTAGCAGTTAGGTCCTTTCCCCTTCCTTTTTTTCTCTTTTTGTACAAGGTTCTAACTAAAGCAACATATAGTGGAACACAATGCATAATATAAACGACGCAAGACATATTAAACCGTTGTGAATCACACACTTATTTTACGACTGTAGAATAATGTGATCTCGTGCGCCCTGTGCAATTAAAAATAGCCATGTGGCGGTGACCAACAGCCAAAAAAGCAGCTGCCATTTTCCTTTCTCATTCACTACTAAAATAGTAAGTGTATGTAAGGCAATGTGTCTGATGGAAGCAAGTCTCGGATGTCAAGCAATTTGAGAGCGAGTACCTGGTACACACTGAAGAAACGGAAAAGAAAGTCAAACACCAGCGTAGCGTTTGCACAGTATTCTGTATTGTTTGGTTCACTCAGGTGGGCGCATTTTTCCGGTTTCGTGCGATTACTACACAGGTCACGATGTTTCGTTGGTTGGCCACGCAGGTGACCACAGCCACTGTTTTTTGAAGTAATTGCACCCGATCCCATGCCAGACTAGTCCCCATACGGTAAACTCAAGGCGGCAGCGATGAATTGTATCTAGGAGCAGATGACGCCAAGTTCCAGCAGTTACTCTACGGCATCCAGCTGGCGCCTACACTCCCTCGCAACTGCCTCACTATATGAGATCCCTTGCCTGCGATAAGAGCATTGGTGACCTCATTCTCAGACAGCTATGGACCAAATACTTCCCACTGGATATCACAGTCATTTTATTAGCCAAGGGCCCTGAAATACCATTAAAAGTTGGCAGCAACGGCTGACAAAGTTCATGAATGTTTCTTTAAGCGTCGCATGAAACACGTGGGTGATCGGAGGTTAACCAGTGTACGGCGCTGTTGAAGCAACTCCCGGGAACTTACCAACCTGCATCGAATACCACGGCACTCAAACAAGATGTTGCTCATCATATTATCGCCAGGTTAGGGTTTACGGTGAACTGTCTGACAGTTTCAGCACCATGAGCGGCGTGTTGCAAAGTTATCTGCTCTCACCGTTTTTGTTTAGTTTCGTCATAGACGAAATGATGGAGGATTGTCTCCGGCACTCACAAGATGTCGCCGTGGACCTCCTACTCGATGAAAGACTAACTGATCTTGGTTATGCTGACGACAAGGTGTTGCTCTTTGACAACTTTCAAGCAGCATAAGCAATGATAGACGCTATTTCGCGTCTTGTTCAATATTTCGGAAGGTGCTTTGAACCCTCAAAATGCAAAATGATTCTAAAGGATTGCTGTGATCACGTAGATTTGATGTTAGATAATGTAGGCANTATCCAAACCCTGCCACCTAAACGAGATTCGCCTTCACTAAGACTGGCTGGCCTGGGTGTTCGTATCTCCGGTCAGAATGACTATGTCAAATCCATGCGTCGACTGGAGGAGGACGGCAGGGTTTGAATAAGAGGCGTCCTAGGTGTCGTTCAAACGTAAGCAGACGCAATGAAAAGATTTCCGACCGTTTTTCGTTTAGCGCCAAGCGGGCGGCATAAAGTTTACGTATAACGAGAACCCAGTCTACGAATGCGGCCGGGCCTTAGTACTGAGGACTGTGCTTACTCCAATCTGGCCGTTAGCTGTGGCCGTGAAATCACCCAAGGTGTATAACCAGTATCAGGTAGTCAGTGTGGGTGTCGTTAGTTCTATACACTGACTACTGTTCTGGATTCCAGTCTCTGAAACACATTCAACGATTCTAACGTTTATGTGATCGCGGAATGCCAATCTTTCTGTTTCAGAACGCGAAGTTTGAAAGCACCTATGCTAGTGCGCACGGTAATTCTAAGTAAAGAAAGTGGGAGGCCTGATGTTGGATGATAAGAGACGGAACTTATCGACAGTGTTACTGGGATTGGGTATTTGAGTCCTGACACCTGAAAAGTAATCACTAGAAACAGTGGTCGGGAAGGGTCTGAGAGCTAAACTCGATAGGACAATGGAGGGGTGGTCAGTAGTAGCACGTTTTCGGCTACCTACGCTGCCATACGCGGAAGATAAGGTGACTCGGTTTATACTCCGAGACGGCCAATGTAGTATGGAATTGCTGGTGTTGTGAGTATTCATGGTTGTATTTGGGCTTAGATACTGCCAGGACGTCCAAACCTAGACAGGAGGACGAGTAGGGTTTTTAACTGAAGCCTTTGACTCAAATGCATGTACCGTAAGGCAGTGGGTGGGTGACAGCGTACAAGAACTGGTAGTCTTTCCGGAGAATGACTCCAACTCTCTTCGAACTCCAAACCTGGAGGAGCATGTTGCCTGTTTTCCTGGCCTGTCTGGTGATTGTCCGTGTGATCCTCACACCATGCAGTTTGCCTCAATAGGGCATCAAAATGTGTAAACTGACACATCGCGGCCATTCACAATCTCGTTTTGACAGCGCTGGGGATTTGTTTTCAAGCACTCGACTTTGAGACATGGTATGCAGACGACATCGCACTAATCTGTGAGGGCTCATAAGGAATCCAAAACAACTTGGACAAATTAGAGGCTTTAGTCTGTCTGCTTGGTATGACCCTTGCGCCTAAGTGCAGGGTTCTGTTGCAAGATTGGCAGGACTCTGTGCTTGCTACTATTCTTGTTGGTGAGCAGTAAGATGCAGTCGAGAAGTTCATGTATCTTGAGGGCTGCATCAATGCTAGAGGAATGACTAATGGGATCGCAAGTCGCATAGCAAAGGTTTGGTGGCGTACCTCAGCTTACGTCATCTATGACGTCAGATGAAAGGCCGAATGTATGCCACCGTAAGAACAGTCTTATTGTATGAATGCGAAGCCTGGTCGACTCGGGTGGAGGATGTTCACAGAGTATCCGTTTCTGAACACCGGTTTCTCCGAAGCATTAACGGCGTGTGGTGGGAGCACCGCTTGAACAATGTCTAATTTCGCCGACAAGCGGTCGTGAGGCACTAACTGTCATATTTTGTTCCCACACCGTATCTTCCCCTTCCCTATACAACTGATTCCCTCACATATATCGTTATTCTAATCGACCCTTCCGTTCGTTACATTACAGACCACATGCTACGTTTTCTGGTTTATTAAAGCCTTCCTATCCGGCGTTGTCTTTTCACTCTCTCGGTTATTCTTATCGGAACTATTCGTTACAATTTAATCAACCAGAAAATAATGGATCGCCTCCTACGACCAGATCGATTTGATGCTGATCCAAACGCTATGGACAGTGGTGACGTCTGGGAACACTGGTTATACACTTTTTCCAATTTTCTCGAATTGATTGCCTCTCATACTCCTGACAAGCTGAAAACACTTATACATTTTGTGTCCCCCACCGTGTACAAATTCATCTCTCACTGTACCGATTATGATTCTGCTATCACCACTCTCCACTCTCTCTACATACAACAAAAGAATGAAATTTTTGCACGCCACCTTTTAACAACTTGTAAACAAACTCCCAATGAAACTCTTGACCAGTTTATGCAAAAACTCCGCAATCTTGCTAAAGATTGCAATTTCAAAGCTGTCAGCGCAGAGAAGAATCAAGAGGACGCCATCCGCGATGCGTTCATAAGTGGACTCTTATCCAACTCGATTCGCCAAAGATTGCTCGAACACAAAACCTTAGACGCGAAAACCGCTTACGACCAAGCGAAAGCTTTAGACCTGGCCCAGCAACAATCGCATTCGTTCGCCCAATCTCAGTCTCCGATTTACAATACAGCTGCTACCGACACCTCACAACATACTGCCGAGAAATCCAACAGTCACTGCGAAATTACACTAGCTGCAGCCCGAACTAACTGTTTCTTCTGTGGCTATGACCGACACCCTCGCCACAAATGCCCAGCCAGAGATTCGGTCTGCAAATCATGCGGAAAACGGGGCCACTACCAAAAGGTTTGCCGCTCGGCTACACATTCGAAACACACGGCATCAATTTCTCCGTTCCTCACCTCCTCTGTCATCTCGGTTGCAGCTCCAAGCAGCCTTACCAAGGCTATCACTGAAGTGGTAATCAATGGGATAACCTTACAAGCACTGGTTGACACAGGGAGCTCAGAAAGCTATGTTTCTGAAGCGGTCATACTCCGAAATCAATGGACCAGACTGCCATCAAGCAACCAAATTGTCCTGGCTTCCACACAAATAACCAGTAGCACCAAAGGCCACTGTATTGTTTCATTATTCCATAAAGGTACATTTTACACAGATGTTAAATTGTCCATTCTTCCCAATTTGTGCGCTGACGTGTTATTAGGGCATGACTTCCTACAGCGACACAGATCTGTGGAAATATCTTTTCAGGGTATACATCCCCCATTTTCGCTATGTGGTCTAGCTGCTGCTACTCTTCCAACTCCCTCTCTTTTCACTCAGCTCGATCCCTCTTGCCATCCAATCCGTACTAAGTCAAGACGACACAGTCACCACGATGAGGTTTTCATTCAGGCCGAGATCGAAAGAATGTTAAAAGACGGCATCATCGAACCTTCGCGATCACCGTGGCGTGCACAAGTCTTGATCACTACCAACGATCGCCACAAACGTCGCATGGTCGTCGACTATAGCCAGACTATTAATCGATTCACCCACCTGGATGCCTATCCCCTCCCTCGTATCGATGATATGGTAGAAAAAATTTCGCAGTTCTCTGTTTTCAGTACGCTGGACCTCCAGAGCGCTTATCACCAAATCCCCATAAACAAAAGCGAAAGACAATATACCGCATTTGAAGCGTGCAACGGTCTATACCAATTCTGCCGCATACCTTTTGGAGTGACCAATGGTGTTGCATGCTTCCAGCGAGCGATGGACGAGCTGATCCGTCGAGAAACGCTCATGGGAGCCTTTGTCTATGTTGACAATATTACTGTATGCGGGAAAGACGCAGTTGATCACGAAACTAATCTCAGTCGGTTCCTGCAAGTAGCTGATAAATACGGACTGACATTAAATCGAAGCAAATGTGTTTTCGCTGCCAAAGAAATTCGTCTGTTAGGTTACGAAATATCCAAAGGATCCGCGAGGCCAGATCCCGACCGGTTCGAGGCGCTAATCAAGCTGCCTGCACCTGGAAACTTGAAAGCACAGCAAAGAGTGGTAGGAATGTTCTCATACTATTCCCAGTGGTTTTCCCACTTTTCAGATAAAATCCACCCGCTGATTAGCAACAAAAGCTTTCCCTTACCCAACGATGTACTTACTGCCTACGAATCTCTCAAATCCGAACTAGTTCAAGCCTCACTCTTTTCCATCTCCAGAGATATTCCCCTCGTCGTTGAAACGGATGCCTCAGATATAGCCATCTCCGCTACACTAAATCAGAGTGGCCGCCCCGTGGCTTTTTTCTCACGCACTCTCTCTGCAACCGAACGAAATCATTCCGCCGTTGAAAAGGAAGCTTACGCAATTATTGAAGCCATCCGGAAATGGCGACATTACCTGATTGGAACACACTTCAAGCTGCTAACCGATCAACGTTCTGTTGCCTTTATGTATGACACTAAAATTGCCAGTAAGATCAAAAATGACAAAATTCAACGTTGGCGGATCGAACTATCTCAATTCTCTTATGATGTTGTCTATCGCCCTGGTACTGATAATCCCGCGGCCGATACTCTATCTCGAGCCTTTTGTGCATCATCTCTTTCTATCGACTATCTTAAAAAGCTCCATGATTCTCTCTGTCATCCTGGAATTACTCGTTTGTTTCACTTCGTTCGAACAAAGAATTTGCCGTTCTCTCTAGACAATGTCAAATCTGTTCTTCAACAATGTTCTGTGTGTTCCCAATTAAAACCGAAATTCTACACCCCCTCTAATAGTCATTTAATTAAAGCGACACAGCCTTTTGAACGTCTTAGTATTGATTTCAAAGGACCGATTCCCTCTTCCACTCGCAATCACTATATACTAACTGTAATTGACGAATTTTCCCGCTTCCCATTCGCTTTTCCCTGTCCAGATATGTCTGCATCCACCGTCATTACCCGATTAACTGACCTCTTTTCCATGTTTGGAATGCCCTCATTCGTTCACTCCGATCGGGGATCTATGTTTATGTCGCAGGAGTTGAGACAATTCCTTCATGACCGCGGTGTGGCCACCAGCAGAACCACCAGTTACAACCCACAAGGCAACGGCCAAGTTGAAAGACTCAATAGAACACTATGGAAAACTGTTTCTCTCTGCCTGCATTCCAAAGCACTGAACATTGACCAGTGGGAATACGTGCTTCCGGACGCGTTGCACGCTATCAGGTCGTTGCTATGTACTGCTACCAATGCCACTCCTCACGAACGCATGTTTCTACATAATCGGAAATCGTCCGCAGGAACTAGTCTGCCTCAGTGGCTCGTTACGCCCGGACCAGTACTATATCGGAAGAATGTCCGGAACTCCAAATACGATCCCTTAGTAGAAGAAGTTGAACTGTTGGAGAGTAACCCCGAATACGCACACATTCGTCTTCCAGATGGCCGTGAGGAAACTGTATCCCTTCGCCAACTGGCTCCTTTCAGAAACACATCTGAACTACCACAGACCATTTTGTCAGACCCCATTCCAAACCCTTCTATTGTCGACACACCCTCCGTCATATCAGACACAATAGAAACTACTGGAATACCAGAAACAAGCGCTGAAGATCTTATCTCCAAGCAGCAAAGAGTTAGACCTTATTTACTTCGAAATCGTGAGGCCTGAACTTGCTTCACAGTTTCGCTACAATCGTTGTTCTAAGATAACCCACTTCATAAGTTGGACATTTAACTCCTAGTAATCCACCTTTACTTTAAATGTTTTTTTTCATGGCGGGGGAGAACGTCATATTTTGTTCCTACACCGTATCTTCCCCTTCCCTATACAACTGATTCCCTCACATATATCGTTATTCTAATCGACCCTTCCGTTCGTTAAATTACAGACCACATGCTACGTTTTCTGGTTGATTAAAGCCTTCCTATCCGGCGTTGTCTTTTTACTCTCTCGGTTATTCTTATCGGAACTATTCGTTACACTAACTTTGTCAAACCTTAGGCATATTGACTTCGTCTTACAGGCTTTGTTGGTTTGACCACATATTACGAATGCCAACTCGCCGCACGCTATATCGTGCTACCTCCTGTTGCGTTGCCAATTTATATATAGCTGCGGAGAAAGTTACATAGGCAGAACCGAAAGACGCCGAATCGCCAAAAAGAAGGAACACTTGCTCAAATGAGTGCAGAAGTCCGTGTTGCCGGAGAGTGGCAATGTTGATAAAACACGTAGACGGTTTCATCAGTCGCTACACGTGTCCTGACAACTGATCCTGCTACCTCTCCAGCTTGTGTATTCCGAATCCTGTTACGTCATTCAAAACCTACACTCTTGCGATTTCTTAAGACGGTCGCAGTCAATCGCCTCAAGCTAGCTCCTTGTGATCAGAAGCAACTGTTCGTGAACTTGGCTCTTCCCTGGACTCGGTTACCTATCCCAGCCGGAGAACTGATTATCCACACACCCCCACTTCAAATGTTTACTGTAAAAAACCGAATCGTTATTGTAAATCTGATGCTGAGTCAGTATGAGACGTTTGCATCATTCCAGTTGTGTTCCAACTGTCTTCCAAACATCGTGCCTTGTTTGTTACTGGACTGTTAGGCTGGAAGCGGCGGCCTAGTGGTCAGCGCATGACGTGGGTTCAGAGTGTGGAGTACTCATTGTGATAGAAGCTTTGACTCACTTATTTCAACTTGTCTGGACGACGGAAACTATCCCCTCGAGTTGGGGCCACTCGATAATAGTTCCTATATTCAAGAAAGGTTTAAGGGGCTCTTGTGAAAACCACAGAGGAACTAGTTTGACCCCAGATTCTAGCATCAATTATACTTCGCCGACTCACTGCAGCTCGAGAGGTAAACATTAGGGAAGAACAGGCAGGATTTCGTCCTGGTCGGAGATGTATAGATCACATTTTCACTCTTCGTCAAATTTTGGAGCAGCGTCATGTGTACCGCCGGCCAACAATTGTTGTGTTTCTCGACTATAAAGGTGCGTTCGATTCGGTGGATCGATCTACACTTTTAGAGTCGCTCAAACACAGAGGTGTGTCGACTAAGTACGTGAACATACTGTCGGCACTCTATTCCCATACCTCAACTCAGGTTAGGGTTTACGGTGAACTGTCTGACAGTCTCAGCACCATGAGTGGCGTACGTCAAG